>JAUIRK010000036.1:0-307500 GCA_030549495.1 Nectonema munidae | reverse complement strand
TCTGTTCAAAATAAATCCTTAAAAATGTTTACATTTAAGGAAATAAATTCCTCATTACCTTTCAGTTACCCAGAAAGGATCATCATAGAATGAATAACAAAATTACATACTGTAAAGCAAGGGTGTCCAACACGCGCCCCGCGAGAGTATTTTCTGCGGCCCGTGAAGAAAAATGAGATTTTTTCTTAAATTATATAAATATCAATTTTTATCAACAATTACATTATAAAAATTTAAAAGTTTGATCAATATATTATTATTATTATTATTATTATAATTTTTTAAAATCGTCTTTGAATTTGATCATTATTTTGATTAATTATAAATCAATCATATATTGACATTTGTTTCATTTTTTTACCCTTTGATTTTTCTTACGCTATATTCACTTCATTTTTTAGATTTTCAATGAGCTTTCATGAATTTTTGTGTCAATTGTTGTTTATAAGTTAATTTTTCAAAGTCTTAAAAGTGCATTATTATAAAATCACATTTTTAGTACATTAATTTCAATTTCAAAAAAAGAAAAATAGAGGAAGAAAAGAGAATTTATCAGGCGTAGTGGGAATTAAATTATTTTGCTGTAAAGATCGAAGAAAAAAATAGTTTTAAAATTCTTTGTCTCATTTATGGACAAACAATAGCTGTTTCCAAGGAATACAACATTAAAAGACATTATAATTCTTTGCATAGCAGTTTTGATAGTTTTAAAGATTTTTCAAGAACAGAAAAGTTGGCTCAACTTTTTTTTGTCTTCTCTAACAAAGATGTAGCTGTTCACTTAATTTAAAACATTGGTAAGTGACAATCCATTGTTAGTATGGTTATTATTATAATTTTTTGAAATTCCTGTTTGAATTTAATCATTATTGAATAATTAGAAATGCAAACATATATTCACTAAATGTTTGAATGGTATGAAAAACCTCAGATTATTAATAAAGCTTAAAATTCACTACACTTTCCTAGATTTTACAATGAGCGATTCCAATGAATTTTTGTGCAATTGATAACTATAAGTTAATATAATTCAAAGTGATAAAAGTGCATTATTATAAAATCACATTTTTAGTACCTTAATTTCAATTTCAAGAAAATCCAGATCTCAAAATACAGAACTGAAAACAGAACTTATCAGCCAAATTCAGACGAAATTAAATTGCATTGAGAGGACTCTAAAAGATCGAAAAAAATAGTTTAACTACCAAAGTTATTTCTCAGCTCATTTGACATGGTCAAAAAAAATTAGACAGATTTCTTGGCAATGCAACATGTAAAAGACATATATAATTGAATTTGCCGATAGCAGTTTTGATAGGCGTAAGCCTTTTAAAGATTTTTCAAGAAACTTATGAAAAGTTATGTTCAACTGAAAGCGTCCCACTCAAAACAAAAAAATGATCATGAATGTAACTAAAACGTCAAAAGATTTGGTGAAGGGTAGGGTTAGGATTAGTGAAATGATTGCCTAAAATTCACAACCTTTCACAGAAGGAGAATTTATTAAATCATGTCTCGTGATAGTATCAAAAGTTCTGTCTCCAGACAAAGCAAAATTATTTCCTAAATTAAGTCTTTCACACAACACAGTTGTGATTAGGATAACAGAAATGTCATCGAACTTAGAAGAGCAGATGAAATCTTTGGTTAGAAAGTTCGACTTTTTTTCATTGGGATTAGATGAAAGCACTGGTATCTGTGATACCTCTTTTTTTTCAATTTTTATCAGAGGTGTTGATTGTTATTTGAAGGTTCATGAAGAGTTACTTGGCTTAATGTTTCTCAAAGACACCACAAAAGGTGTAAATATTTTTGAAGGTTTGGAAAATTTTTTTGTGATTTCGATCTAAATTGGAATAAACTCACGTCCGTTTCTACTGACGGTGCACCGGCGATGTGTTCTGAGAAGTCAGGGCTTGTTGGTCTAATCAAGGCGAAACAAAAAGAAATGGGAGCTGAGCCAATAGTCCCAATTCACTGCTTAATTAAACAGGGGGCACTTTGCGTCAAAAGAATGAGGATAAAAAATGTAGTAGATATTGTTGTCAAAAGTGTGAACACTTTGAGATCAAGTAGTCTCAAACATCGACAATTCAAAAGTTTTTTGAATGATGTAGAATGCGAAATTCCTTATTATTGCGAGGTAAGTTGGCTAGGCAGCGGAGAAGTTTTGTAGCTTTTTTTCAATCTCAAAGAAGAAATAAAAAAAAATTTTAATTCGAAAAAGAAAGTCGTGCCTGAGCTTGAAGATATTTTCTTCTTGACAAGTTTAGCTTTTTTAGTAGATATCACCAAATATTTGAACATTTTAAATTTGAAACTCCAGGAAGAATCGTGCATGATTGTTGAAATGAATGATAATGTTACAGCCTTCAAGATAAAATTGAAAATTTGTGAAAAAAAATTTGAAAATTAAAAACTTTGAGCATTTTCTTTTATAAATCTCTACCTGAGATCAATGAAGAAGCGGTATCAGAATGTGTTGATCACATTCATGTTCTTTTTAATGAATTCGATAAAAGATTTAAATAGCTTGAAATATTGAAGTCAGATTTCGATTTATTCGTAAATCCCTTCAATTTGGACGTCAATCAATTGAAAAAAGATATTCAAATGAAAATAATTGATCTGAAATGTAATACGATGTTGAGGAAAACGTTTAAAATTTCAGGTGTTCCCGATTGCTACTTAAGTCTTGATGAACGCGAATAAGAAAATTGTGTGTATGTTCAGGAGTACTTATAAGCGTAAAAGGTTTTTTTCACTGATGAGGCTGAACAAAAATTATTTACCCACAAGGCTGGCCGACGATAACTTGAAAGCTTTACGGATCGCTGCATCAAAGGAAATCCAACCAGAAATTGACATTTTGACAAAAGACAAAAGATGCCAAAGAAGCTCTCAATGATACACTCAAACTGTTTATGAAAATAAAATAAAAAAATTTTTATGTGATATTTTATTGAATAAAAATTATACCTTCTTTCTGATTTTTTGAAAATTGAGTTCAAAACACTAAAATCAAATCAAAAAGGAGATCTTTTGAAATATTACACTAGGACGATGTTTTCAATTTATGACGCTCAAATAGACCAAATTAGTCTTAAATTTTTGTCTGAATTTTTTTCAGAAATCAGATACATGATTTTTTTGCAGAAATCGAAAAAAATTTGAAAATGGGCCATTAGCTGTATCATGTCACGATCGGGAATCGAACCCAGACCATTTAGATCAAAATCCTACTCTCCTACTACCAGGCCACCTGCCAATATCGATATAAAATGGATATAAAGACATAGAAATGCCTTTTATATTGGAAATTGGTGAATATTATCAACTATTTAAAAAGATGATCAAACCCAACATAATTTCCCACACATATCAATAAATAGATAATTTACATTAAAATTAAATTATAAATGCTTTTATTTCAAATACAAATAGCATTACAGCTTTATCTATGTTAGCCAAAATTTGTGTAGAAAATTTGGAAAATCTCATAATAATCAAAGAAAAAAGTTGTTCAAGATAAAAATTTTGGAATATTTACAGAGAAAAAGACCTTTTGAAAAAAATTCATTATTTTACTATTAATATTAAGTTTTGGTTCTTCAATGAATTTTTTGGAAGCTTTTGTTGATTTGTTTGCTACTATATAGATTTTTAATTTCAAATATCCAGAAAAACTTCATAAACTTTTACGTATATTCAATATTGTATCTATCAAATCGATAAAAAAATCATAAATTAATAAAAAAATTTTCCGATCATTTCAAAAATCAATAGCAATAAAGAATATTGATTATAAATCAACTGCTTGAATTTTTTTTTTTCAAAAAAATTTTCTTTTCTTGAGTGACAATCGTTTTTTGTCTATATCTGTGTGCGTGTGTAATAAGTATCTTATTAAAACAAATTTCTTTTTTTTGTTTCTTTTGGATTTAAATGTAATAATCCTAGAATTTCGCTATCGAGATCTTATATAGCGTGCTGCTAATTTAGCAATGTTTATTGGTTATATCGGCAATGATTTGTGAAGTGTGTTGTTCGCCCATCTTATTTAAGACATCATGGTTAATGTTTTAAAAAAAATTAGTTACTAACCAAAAAATTTGTTCACACGTTTGAAAGTTAGACGCCCTTATACTTTTGACTTTTTTTTGCAGTTAAACTTTTTTCAAGTGGAACTTGCTTTAGAGCTTTATTTTTACTTATATCTGTGAAGATGCAAACTTATTAGTAGTCGTAACTTAGTGTTTTTTGATAATTTCAATACATTCTCAAATATTTTACTTAGGCCCTTTTGATGGATAAACGGATTCGTAACTCAGCAGCAAAAGCTTCATTTTATAAGAAAGATATGATCGAAGAAGACGCAGGAAGTGATGATCAATTTTTATCCAATGAGTCTGGAGTTGAATCATATTCTTATGTATAATCAAGAGTCGCGTGATTCTGAAGAAGTTTCTTCTGATGATGGTAAAAATAGGGGAAAAGCCTAGCTTCGGTGAAACGAAGAAGATGAAAGTTCAACTCTAGCTAAAAATGTTTTTAAATCCAACTCAGGTGCATTCAGGTGAAGAATCCTACATCGTCTTCAAAAATGTGCGATTGAAGAAGCGATCAGAGAAAAAGTGAATGGAATCTTTCAGTAAAAGAGTTAGAATTTTTTTGGCTTTGTGTATATGCAGAGGAGCTGTTGCGGCAAGAAAACTTTTGTCAAGAAGTTAATGGCACAGCGAGGCAGATTTGAAGAAATAGTAACATATTTGGGATTTGATTCTAAAAGTCAAAGAAGATTTCGTATAAAGACGATAAGTCTGCTATGATATCTGGAATTTGAGATTTATTTTTAAAAAATAGACGAAGATCTTATATTCCTCATCCAGAACTTACTATTGATAGCAAGATAGCAAGATGCGCATTTACACAGTAAATGATGTTAACAAACCAGACAAATATGCGATAAAATTGTGGCTAATGGTTGATGTGAAACAAAATACTTGTGTTCTGGATTTATTCCCTAACTATCTGATGTAATACCTTTGGATCCTTCAATATGAATGCAAATTACGATTTTCATACTAATGTGATTATTGTGTAGATTTATGAAAAAATTATTTTTCTAATTGCAATTAATGGTTATAAATTTTAATTGTTCAAAATTTAATTTTTTTTTGCAGAGAATTTAGCAAATTCTTTGAGAACAGCATCGTTGAATACTTATTTGATGCATTTTTAAAACTTAATATTTCTCTTCTCGATTACCAACTAAATGATGTTTAGGGAACTAGGTATGCCATTTTTCAACTTTAATCAATATTTTCATCAATATAGTTTTTTTTTGTAATTTCTTTAGATAAAAAGTTGATTTTGGTTGCGAAAAAGTATTTTACAATATCGATTTTCTCTTTATATTCATAGAACAGATTTCAAAAAAAATAAAGAAGATTAGATTACTTTATTTTTAAAATTGCTTCAAAGATAAAATAAATTATATCAAAAGATTTGGCTCGCATTAACACAAAAACCATCAAATGTATTTACAAGTATTGCCTCAAACTTTTGTTTCTATGGAGATGGAGAAGAAGTTTGGCGTGTTTGTGATGTAAGGGAATAATAATACTGTTAACGTCGACGAGCTTGCAATAATGCTTCTTATATAGTACAACTGCTTTGCATGCTGTCCTGCGAAGATAAATGATGGAAGTAGGGATTTGGATGATGATAATAGGCATGATTTGTTGATTCACCCTTGAAGTATTGATTGACAATCTTTGGAGGGTGTTGATTGGCTGCTATACCATTTCCATTTAATTCATATAGGTAATGCGAGATATTTGGAGTTGATGGACTTTCTTGTGGTAGGAGGGGGATTTTTTTGATGTCGTCACCACTTCTATCCCTTTTTTTCATTTTGTTGGGATTTGAATAAGGATTTTCAGTGGTTGGTTCTAGGGTTTGTTCGGTGGAGATGAGGCTTTGGCATATCTGAGATGAAAATAAAACAGTGTTCACACTGATAACGCACTGTGGTCGGTAGGAACGCGTGTTGTTGACGATGGTGAAGTAGCTTTGCATCCATTTCCAGCCACCACACTTCGTCAAAATTCGGTAATACGGCGTAACGGCTTGACCCTTTTTGAGTAGCGTTTCGTGTGCCTGCTTCACACCCACCAAGTCCAGGGTGTGGATGAAGGTGTACCATGACTTTTCAATCAAGCTTTGCGGTTCAAATCCAGTGATGTCTTTAACTTTCCCATCCAAAAAGATGATTTTGAGCGCCAAACTACTTCGGAACATGAACATGTTGTTGTGCAACTTGATTTCTGTGAAGGAAGAGGAGGGTGGGTACGCACAGCACAATCCTATGAACCCAATACACGATGAATCCTTGCTCAAAACTCCTTTACCACCTCTGAGTGCCAAGGAATCCGTGTTCTGTGATTTGACATAACCAAAGCAGTGCAGTGCCTGTCAAAATAAAGAGAGGAAGTCGTGAAATAAAACAATGCTGTCATAGTCTACTCCAGGATTTCTCATCCGTGGACGAATTTTCCACTTTTGTGCGAAAATGGGGTTCAGGAGGGCAAATTTTTTGAATATATTTCTGCATTGTATATAAATAAACAAATATTCTGATATTTTTTTCAAAAACCTACTTTTTACAATGACAATATAATGAAGTCAAAGTTATGTAATCACAAATCTCAGCTGAATGATCACTTATTGTTCATAATTGAGGATTAGTTTCAACTCTAAATAGAAAAATGGGTGATAAATCCTTTTTCTTGTAATATGAAATATGTAGAAGAAACTTTTTAGGAAGAATTCATTGAGCATGATTGGAATGAAGAATTCAAATCAATGTTTCAAAAAAGTGAACAATTTTTCGCATTTTTTTACTTCATAATAATTTTTTATGAATCTCAGTCGGAGATTTAGACAAAGAGGCCGAGAAGCCCTTAATTCTCCTCAATCTTTATGCTAACAGGGTAAAGAAAGTGTCTATTTTCAATTGGATCTGGTAGCTTTTTGAGCGATAAACTTAACTAAGTGAGGTAGATACACGACTCAAAATGGTGGACTATTTCAAGTAATGATTTTATAGCAGTAGTAGTAACAAGTTTGTAGTACCAAGGAACCTACGCGCAAAATGTCAATTAGTTAGAAATAAAAATCGCCTACCATTATCTCTTTTATTTTTAAAATAATAAATGTAAAGAAAATGTTGCTTAGATGCTATGCCAAAATATTCCGTAAAATTTATTGCCTGGAGGAATCTATTTGAACAAACGTTTTACTGTTTTGTGCATTTATTGGCAATAATAGAGTTGTGTCTTTTTTTAAATCTCATTTTGAGATCATCTCATTCAACTAATATTTTATTTTCGAGCTATCTTCCTTGATACTTTGAGAAATTTTTTTTGGAGAAATTGATTTTCGAAACTTTACTGACAGCCGTTCATAAGCGACTACTCAAAGAATAACAATTTTATTAGTTTTTTTTTATTAGGAATATTTTGAAAAAAAAGTATTGATGTAATTTTTTCCCTATGTTCTTTCACCATAAAATATTCGACATGTATTCAAACATTGTGAATATAAAAGTATCATTAACAATAAAAATTTTATATTCTTTTATATGAGCCTTCTTTCGTTTGCTCTCTTTTCCCTATTGACACAAAGAGTGCAATATCTATTTTATTTATATAAATAATGATTATTGCTTTTTCAGTTAAAAAAACTTTTTTAAATAAATTCATTTGTAGAGACATTATCTTCACTTACTCACTAACTCACAAACAACTTTTAATACAAAACCTCTTAAAAAATATTACTAAAAAACTTTTCCAAAAATTTCTTAATTTTTTTTTAAAAAAAAGGAAATTCAAATTAAAAAAAAGCCAAAACAAGCAGACGATTCCAGAGGACAAAAACAAGGGTCATTCAATTAAGAAGTTGAAAATTTTAATTAAGAGAATTTTATTATCTGTTTATTAGAAATATTTGTTTTGTAGAATGAAATATTTATTTTAAAAAATTCAACAACACTTTTATCTTAGTTGCCTTCTATGTGATTGTGATAAAAATTAAAACCAACACTAGAATGGCAAATCAAAATGACATTTTTTTGATTTTTTTTTGTATTTGACTTTTTTTTTATAAAAAAAAATAAAACTCTCTTTTTTTAGATAAATAAAAAATATTTAAAAAAAAGTAAAAGTTTTCAATATTTGGCAGTTTTATTTTTGCAATTTTGTTTTGACAAAGCCTTCTTTTCTATTAGTTCTTAACTAATTTCAGATCAGGGGCATCATCTCGATGCTATAAATCGAGAAACAAAAATCTATAAATGAGCTGTCGGTGATGAATTTCTCTGTATTGTATTTAAAATATAGGAAAATTTAGTGAAAAATGATTTTTTTTTATATCTGTTAATTTTATTGTTAAAACAAACAAAAGGAAAAAATATAAAAATGATTTTTGGAAGATTCCTACCCAATTTGCTGCACATGCAGAATAAAATCTCGACGTGAAATGGAAAGTTAATTGATAACCTTTTTTTTTATTATATAAAAGCCATGAGCTGAACACTGATCAATCAAACTATTTAGAGAAAGCAGATAAAAGCCGATCTAAATGTAGATTTTGTTGTTTGCTATTTGCACATCTTGTCAAGGGCCCTGCGATCTACTTTACAAAATGGCTTATCCTTGCTTTGCACACAATCATCAAATCTTTCGAAATCATTAATTCATTTTCTTGCGCCCATCTTTTGATTTATGGTTTATTCAACTGTACGCAAAGAAAAATCTGAATATCTCTTCATGCTTAAAATCTTTCTTTCAATGTGACATGACATTAGCTTATAAAATCAATAAAAAGGAACATATGTTCAAAATGGACACTTTCTCATTCTAGAAATAAATTGCGTCTTTTCCTTGAAAAAGCATGTTGTTATGGAAAAGTGACTTTTTGTGGATAAATTTGAAGACTAAGCGCATGCTCTCTCACATTAAAAATAGGTGATGTGGAGACACTTCTTATATATCCCATTTGAATAGAAAGAACTAGCTTATTTATCCCATTTATTTCCAATGCCATAAAGCAGCCACACTATTTCTGGATTTTAATGCATTTGCTTCCAGAAAAAGTAGACGGCACTTATAGTGATTTGATATTTAAAATGGCATTAAATTTAAAAAATTAGTCTGCCTCATTTGAAGATAACGCTCAGATCAGAAGTTTATATCAAATTATGCTGCTTTTTCGGGAATTAAATCGGTGGTTATCAAACTAGGAAACTTAGTTAAAAAAATTAGGATGTAACAAAAAATTCTAATTTCTTGCTCATTGAATTTTAAAGCATTTTTTGCTTCTAAGTTCTCTCAGAATCTGTTTTGGTAAGAACGAATGCTGAAAGTGCAGGACTTGACGCTATACCAATTTAACCTAAAACCGGAAAAAAGAAGTAACACTTACTTTGTAACCATTGGAAACTAAGCCGGCATTCCTCTTTGCCAACACACACTTTAAGCGCACAGTAAAGTTTCTTGCAACCAAATTTTCTGCTAAATAAAAGAGAAAGCAATCAATAGATTTTTAAAATGGAATCGTTGATATGAAAATTTTGCATTGTCCCGGAAACCTCAGCAGAAGAATAAGGACTAAATGTCCTTAAAATCCGCAATGTCAAACTGCAATTTTTTTTCCAGAAATATTCATCACGTGACGCAATTTTGCGTATCAAAATGTTTATTCATCATTTCAGAATGAAAATTTCTCAAAAATTTGTGTATTTATTTTCAAGACATTGACATTTTTAAAATCTCCTTCATTTCAAGCTTTTTAATAATTCTGTCAAGATTCAAGAAATGGTAAGAATTTTTGCTTCACCTCATTGATATTTGGCTGCTTTGTGATTGTTTTTCTTGTTCACTATTCTAAAACTTTTAGTTTATCTTTAATATCTCATTTAAGTGATGGCGGCGTGAGTAAGGTTGTATAGATATTCGGTTTCGATAAGTCAATGTCTTGGGTTCGATCCCGCATCAAGCCTACTTTATTCATAGTTCGATACAAGCAGCGCAATTGTGCCTTCTTGATGAAAACTCGTATTTTGTTAAGTATTTGGAATCATTCAATCTCATTACAGGGTGTTTGATCTTTTTATGCATCAAATGTTAATTTGGATCTTTATTCCGCTCATCTTATTTGCCATTTGGAGCATGCTTATTTTATTCATGTGTCAAATTGAACAAACAAAATAATGTGTAAGCTTTCCATTTGCAAAGCAAACAATATTTTCGCTTCAAATCGTAAAATACTAAACTGGAAGTTTCAACTCTTAGCTTCATTTTTATGATAAAAATATTCCTTACTTTAGCAGTAAGCTTATATAACATATGTTTATATGGAAATATTTTAATAATGTATTATAATATATTCTATAATTAAATCTATCTAATTAAAATGTCATATATTAATCAAGTAGAGGCTAATTAGAAGACACAATGGGTGACTGGTAATAATTATTTCATACCGAAACTCCTATTACTCGAAAGTATTTTTCTTTCTCCAGAATAAAAATCCAAGATATTTGGTGTAAAAAAAAATTTTTTTTTACTTCTTGAGCGAAGTTTAAGGGATTTTTAATTTTATAAATATAAAACATTATAAATGTTATAAAAAATTGCATATAAAAGAACTTGAAACTCTCGAAATTAAGTTTGCGGAATTTAATTCAGCGAAATATTTCTTTTCGCGAACTTACTTTTCAATTTTTTTTTTAATTGATATTAAATCAATTTATTCAAAAGTTTAAAAACAAATTAAATTGTTATTTTTTAATTTATTCATAACATAATTTTAATAATTGTACATTTGATCTGATTATTATTTTTAAAAAAACATATTTTAATATGTAATGTTGATTCTGCAAAAAATATTGGAAGCACAAATTGAGACATCAAACGAAGTTCAATCATGTAATTTTAATATCGTAGATTTTATTGCGAAAAGTTTTTACTGTTCAGAAAAAAGTGCAGTTAAAAGAACGGAATTTTTCAAATGGTTATAAAGGCAACAATCACTTCAATATTTCCGCAAGGGTTTGAGAATAAATTTTGACTTACGCTTCGATAAATTACTGGAGTAATGGTAGAGGGAGTGACATAGATTCAGCGTCATGGAAAGCTCGTCAAAGTCTTCCGGGTGAACATATTCCAAGATGTTGTTTCCCGTTAATTCCACCTAAAATGAATTAAACGTTCCATTTAAACGAAAAAGAAGTTCGCTTATTACAATCTCGCAAGAAGAAAAATTCAATACTTCCAGCTGTTATATAAAGTTTTTGTCGATACTCACAAAAAGTTTATTTGAATTAAAATTTTTAAATTCTCCAATAAAAGAAAATCTAAATTTGAATCTTTTTCTGAAGAACGAGAGAGAGAGAAGCATGCTTTTATGAGACTCTTACGCGTATCCAATAGATCAAATGATTTACGTGCCTTCTTGAGTGTGCCATAAATCAAAGATTACTTACTCCATAACTACTGATTTTTGTTTTTGAAGCTCAATCCAAACGTTTCTTTTCGATCTTCCAATTTTTCAACTCTAATTTTGTCCTCTCCTTTCTTCGATTTTTAGCAATGTGTGAAATTTTTGTGAAATTTTTGGCATAAACTTTTTTATTTATTTGTTTTAACTCTTTAACGACAGATAAAAATGGGTAAATACACCTCTTTTGACCAAGGTTAAAAAAGTCTTGAAATTTCAATATTCCAATACAGACCTAAATTATGACAAACTTTTTTATTAAAATTAGAGAAAAAAATTCCTCAACTTAATGAAAATAAGCGTATCAACATATGAAGCGCCTTTGTCATGATTGACAGTGAGGGTCTATCTCACATTTTGAATAACTACGCAATAAAAGCATTTTCTAGTTCTGATTTCTGGTTTATTTTGAATAATGATGTCTCCGTAACGCTTATATAGGTTAAAATGTTCGCTGTCAATTGAACATTTATTCACAGAATACAAATGAAACAAATAATTTTTTGATAAACACCATCATTCGAAAAATAAAGCATGAAAAGTTTAACATATGGTATAATGAAAGTTTACCATGCCAATGAACAAAAAAATCATAAAGAATAAAAGATAATAAATTCATTTGTGTTTGAAAATCAATAACACGTTTAGCATGGACTTCCACTTGACATTTTGTACATATGGTTGAAGTCATATTGAATTGCAGTGTCGATATCTCAATCTTTTTTCATTTTCAAATCGAGAAAGAAAATGAACCATTTCATCGAATATGATATCTTGATTAGGATTAGTTTTAGAAAAAGTTTTCATAAATTTGTCAAGACGGAGACAAACTCATTTAAATAAGTCCAGTAGCATTTTTAAATTCAAAATATTTTGCCCCTTTCATTTCTTTGTTATAAATATAAAGTATATTTGGTTGGTCTATACATTCATTTTTTCTATCTTGAGTTGAATACTTGCCAGTTTGTCATCGAAGTAAATGTGAAATTGCGTTCGATATGGCTGAAATTGATCTGTTGTCAAAGCATTGGACAAATATCTATACCTCCATTACTTGAAATGTTATAAAAACCTCTTCCTTTTGACATCAATTCTTTGAGAGTAAGCCAGGGAAATTTATTTATCAAAGTTTCCACATATGGTATCGTTTCTTATATTTATAAGAAAATAGAAATGACCGATTTAAATCCAAATCTTGGATAGTTAAAGATTAAAGATTTTAGGAGAGAAAATGTAGATGTATCACATATGGTGCGCTGCTTACAGACGGTTTATTTCGGAGAGTTAGACCATTTTTACATCTTGCTATTTATTGAATTGAAAATATGTAAAGCATGAACTTGTTAGAAAAAAGTATATGTTCAAATTTTTTGCAAAATTTCATCAGTATTTTTATATGTATCGTTGGAATCTGTGATAAGATTATTCGTATCTTTACTTACAAAAATATGTTTTTGATCCACTTCTATTTTAAATGATAGTTTGCCAAAATAAGAGCGAAATCTTTTAATGACCTATCAAAAGTCATTTGGGCCATGACTTGCAAAAATGTTTTGAAGTTAAAAGAAATGAAACTCATTACCATAAAACTCCAAAAAGTGATGATTTATTGATCATAGAAAATAAAAAAATTTTAAAATGTTTGTTTATAAAAATTAACTTTAACTCTAAAAAAAATTGGGTAAATAAATTTATTGTTAACAAAAAACTTTTATTGTTATAGATTAATTTTTTATTGTTATTTTATTAAGGTAGATATTGATTTAGTTAGTTATAGCTAATTGAACTATAATTAAAATAAAAAATATATTTTTAAATAAAAAATTTTAATTCAAAGTTTGTTTTTGAAATATAGAAAACTATCCGTATAGATTAGTATATAGAAGAATTAGCTAACTAAATAAAAAAATTCATCTATAACAATAAAATTTTTTCCTATTAAATTTATTCTAAATACATTTTGAGGCTAAGACATTTCATGACACGGTATTTTGTCGAAGCGGGGAATATGCATTTGTCGCAATGGAATTTGTCCTTCTGGTATCTAATCCCAGAGGCCTTGACACGAAGTAATTTGAGTGAATGATTTAATTGAAGAAATGCAATATAGAGTAGTAGACGTACTTGTGAAAGACCAAGATGTACGGAAGCTGTTTCAGAGATGTAAATGATTTGTCCTTCTGGGGATAGTATGAAGATGAAGCCGTCCAAAGTCTGAACCAGTAAAGAAAATGAGAGAGATAGAGGGAGAGAAATGTGAGAAAAGCCTGTATAAATATATGTTTAAAAGTACTTGAAGGATATTCGCTCCAAAGATTTTGGAACCCATGTGTTCGCATGAGTTTTTATTGCCAAGCTTTTTGCTTGTTGAGTAAGCCATATTGGAAACTGAAAGATAAAGACAATTTGTGATTTTATTAATAAAAAAATATAAGAATATATCATTTTGCTGCTTTTTGAGGCACGCAAAATTGTCTATTTTTAATAAAGCTGTCAATCAAGTTAATCTCATAGACAGGACTTGGATATAGAGTTCTTATTTTATAGAATTAAAAAGAAGATGGAGATAATGAAAAAAAGGCTTTTAAACTTCGGAGCGAATTCCGCGTTTAAAACGGCCGAAAATCAGTGTTATTATACGAACTTTGAATATCAGCGAGACATACGTGCCAAGAAAAAGGTAAAGGTACAGTTGGGTGTTTTCATTGAGAAGGCACATTGCGCTGCTTGTATGGAACTATGAGGAAAGTAAGCTTGATGCGGAATCGAACCAAAGACCTTGAGTTATCAAAACCCAGTATATAATCAACCTTACTCAGGGCATAGATTATTATAAAATTAAATTCCATTGGAAAAGAAGGCATATAAGATCAGTCTTCAAAATTGGTTCTCCGCAAGAACTTAAGTAAATTAAATACCTATGAAAAAAACTTTTCATGAACTTCACAGTCTTTCTAAAAAAATAAGAAGTCAAAATTTGATCCAAACTTCAAAAAAATTGAAATGGAATATAAAAAACTATTACTAGATTAGCATATAGAAGAATCAGTAAATAAATATTAATTAAAGAATAGTTATCTATATATTTCACGAAAGTCCAGATTTTTAACCATAGATTCTTCATAGCACGAATGGCTGGGTCCAAAACACGAACCGGCTTTTCAAAGGTTCCACGTTGATCCACTGAAGCATGTGTTATATAACCATAAAAAGGCGCAAGCCAAGATCCCTTACTCGTTATATTGGATCTTATTTTCAATAATTGGAACTCTGGTGCCTCTCTGGTCTTCAAACGCTTGAAAATTTTAGGTCATCTACTTCATTAGTTGTTTGCGAGGTAAATACACTATATCGTCTCACACATACTACCGGGCGTGAGTAAGTCTTGGGTTCGATCCCGCATCAAGCCTACTTTCTTCATAGTTCGATAAAAACGGCGCAATAGTGCCTTTTCGATGAAAACATCCCATGGTACCTTTACCTTTACCTTATTCAGTGTTTCCCCAACGGTTCGTCATCGATTCATCTAATTCATTATTACATTGCTCCATAGTGGTCAACTATTTTCTACATTAAAAAGGTTCCATAATAACCATAATTCAATTTTGATATAAAAAGTTTAAAAAAAGTTTTCTTAGCGCTTACCCAATCTTACGAGGCATTATTATCGAAGAGAATAAGTGCAAATAGTTATAAATTTTCTCGAAATTAAAGCTAAAATCTAATCAAATTATGGCAATCAATAGTTTTATTTTTTTGCTATCCAACTTATTGATTTGTATGTTTTACCTTTTTTACAAATATAATGTATATTGTTTGCAATGCCTTTTTATAGGTATTTTGGTAAGTTTTGCAATTAAACTAAAACACTGTTGAAATATTCGATTTTACCATATGGGTACCACAAAGTTTCCAAAAATCCACAAAATTTTAAAAATTTAAAAAAAAAAAAAAAAAAAAATAAATTAATAAAATAAAAAAAAAAAAAAAAAAATTAAAGATAATCTTTATTATTAAAAAAAAAAAAAAAAAATTTAAAAAAAAATTTTAGGATTTGAAAAAAAAAAAAAAATAATAATTCTTTTTTTTTGTTTAAATTTAAAAAATTTTCCTTTTTTTAAATTTTTATATGGAGAAATTTT
This sequence comes from Nectonema munidae, assembly GCA_030549495.1. NCBI lineage: Eukaryota > Metazoa > Nematomorpha > Nectonematoida > Nectonematidae > Nectonema > Nectonema munidae. The sequence goes on along the minus strand of JAUIRK010000036.1, from coordinate 291,796 downwards.
TTTATTTCCCCCCCCTCTCTCCCCCTCACAAACACACACACACACACACACACACACACAGATGAAATTTTTAAAAGTATATAAATAAAGAGAAGTTAAATAACAAAATCAAGATAGGAGAAATGAAAGATAAAAAAGAGACTTTTGATCTATATCTTAAAACAAAATTTTTTTAATTATTAGGTGTTTTCCTATTACTTCCATTTATCTGTCATATTTGATCTATTAGTTTTCATGATTGAGAAAAATGTTCTAAATTATTGTGTATTGCTATATTAATATATTTAGCAGCATAATTGAAGTGTAAAAATGGAATACAGATTTTTAAGCTCAAAACGTTCATCTTGCCAAATGGTTCTATTTTTGCTCGAACCAAAATTTTTATAAATTATTTTCGACTAATTTTGGCGTAAAGGTGTGCAACGCTTTTGAAATCCACATTTTAAAGATTAATCGTCAGCTTCCTTTTTGAAATCATGGTGAATATATTTAAAGCAAACGATTTTCATTTCTCTGAACACTTGTGTTATTTTGGTGCACATGTGGTTAAACCTCTGCCAGTAACCCTTGTCTAAAACCTCTGCTGTATTGGAAAATTTATTGAAGAAAAAAGTTGTCAAATGAATTCACTCAACCGAAAACAAATCGCCAAAAAGCCTCTCATCATGTCGTAACAACAACAAGCAAAAGGATTAACAGAGATTTTGAAATATTATTAATAAATATCTTTCATTTAATTCAGCTTTAAATTTGCGTATATTTTTTTTAGAAAATTTAAGTGCAAAAGAAACTTACATTTGTGAAAAATTTTTCTTATTTTTAAATAACTTGACGTTAATCGAATAACGGAGGCCTTGTCCAGCTGACTAGTGATGGCTGAAGGTATTGGAAGGAGTTTTGCGAGTTCAACAAACTCAACATTTTCTTTTTCTCTTCGCGATCTTGCTGCCGTTTTGGATTTCTCTTTATTGCACACGAATCTATCAAAAAAGAATCTACAAAATTTTACTCACATCATTTATCTCATCATCATCATCATCATCATCATCTTCTCCTTCATGAATATATCAATCTCATCATCATCATCATCATCATGATATATATATTAACGTCATCATATTTACCAGAAAAAATATTCAAAATAATTGCATACACATCCATTCGAAGATATAAGTGGAGGTATCTTACCGTTTATCAAGCAAGCATTTATTGGTCATACTTTGAAATTTTTGCATCTCAATGCCAACTTTTCTTCCAGAAGAATGTGACAAGGAGAGCAGTGAGGGTGAAGGACGCAGGTTTTGGAAAGAAGTGCTATCCTTAAATTCTGTTTCTGCTTGTGTATGTGGGATATGAAACATTTGATACCTTAATCGCTTCAAAAACAAACACGATGCGAATCGAAGCCTTTAAACTTTAAATATAGTCGTGGCTTCTCTTTTTCATCACAGATTAGTTCTTCTTGAAGAAAGACGTCTTATACAAATTAATCATTTCCACAAAAATCATTTTACCAGCAAAAATAGATAAATAAATAAAATGTAATCTGCATGTTCTTTGATTTGCCGAAGTCTAGGTATATATATCTTATGCACTTTAACTACGAGTTCATTTAACAATCGCATAAATACATAATTGCTTTGCCTTTTTTATAAACATGAGGTATATCATCTTTTATGATAGCATACAAACAAGCCGATAGAGCATATTCTCTCTGTAATTTAATTAGCACATCAATCTTTTTGATTGACATAAATCCAGCCAATAGCTAGTTGTTAAGCGCGCTTCACCATTTTATCTTCAAATATTTCAAGTTGTAAATTTCCTTTCATCATATGCATTGGGAAAAAATTTTCTCCAATAGCATCTGAAATTCAAAAAGTCTTTAAATCACTGAAAGAAAATTATATTTACTTACTTTCACGCAAAATGTAAAATTAACATCAAAAAATATTCATTCTCATATGACTTCCTCAAATCAACTTTACAATATTGTATTTTTAAGGAGGTCATGCCTTGCAAGAATGAAAGGGGTAATCTTGACTCTGATTAGTAAAGCAAAAAAGAGAACTTTTTTTTACATTTTTTCAATAGAAATTTTGGCTTTTGATAAAACAAAAAAACACCATGTTGTTACAATTCTTTTCAATCCAAAGATTACTTTCAGAATGTAGAAGTTTTGTAAGTACACTCAAACCTAATTGAAGGGAAGTTCCTTGTGATTAGAGCTTCTGTCTCGAGATTTCTCGAGTCTCAATTCTCGAGAATTTTAGAATTTTTTTATTTCTTGATTCTCGAGAAATTTTTGTCGAGACTCAAGAATTAAAAAAAAATTTTATTACTGAAAACATGTTAACTTTTGAATAAATATTAATAAAAAATAAATAATTATGTGTAATGCACGATCAACATTTGAATATTATAATTTTGAAGAAATTTTAGAATGTGTAAAAAATATTTTTGATAAAATTTTTTCTCATTATCCGGAGCATTGAACTGTTATACAAGAAAGCCAAATGCAGGTCGAATCTGTTGATGAGTTTGAAGAAGAATCTCTAACTCAAAGTTTAAATCGAGAAATTAAAGAATTAATGTATGATAAAAAAGAAGAAAAAGTTAGTACAATAGAAGAAGAACTACAGATGTTCAAACAAAACAAAAATTTTGATTTATCAGAATCGATGCAATTGTTAAAAAATTCTCCTTTATGCATCCAACCAACTTCTTGTAATGCGGAAGAATTTTATCTCCAAAACGATTGAGTTTGAAAAACGAAACTTTAAATACTCCTGTTTTTTTAAAAAGTTATTTTACTAATAAAACATAATAATTTTTTCGTAAAATATTTTTAATATTTTCTCGAAACTTTTCTCGAGTCTCGAGAAGAATATATTTTTTTCTCGTTTCTCGAAAATTAAATTTTATCGAGAAATCAGAAGCTCTAATTGTGATGTCTTTGTCAACGAAAAAGGTGTTTTCTTTTTAGTATAGTAGTAGACTTGATAACAAATTGTTTATTGTAGATAATGACTTGAAGAAAGAGTGTGGAAGTATCTCATCTTTTATTTCAACTAAATACCACGGACATACCCTGGAACTTGATTTTTCAATAGATTTTTCAATAGATATTTGAACTTGATTTTTCATTTAGATATTCGTTAATGTCAGTTTATTGACTTTAACTAGATTTTTTGATTTTACTTTTTTCATTTTATTTCCTTCTGGCCATCTCTTTTTTTTTGAAATCTTCTCTTCTTCCATGTTTTTTATAATTTTTTAATATCTTTTCTTTGTCATTTAAATAAATCTTCTTCTTCTTCTTCTTCGTCTTCTTAAACTTTATTTTCGCGGATCAATTCTTGGATTTTGTGCGATTAATTGATACTATATTAATTGTTTGAAAAAATTACTCTAATCTTATTTAAGAATCCGTAGAATGATTGCGCAAATTGCGTGAAAATGATGTCTTGAATCGAAGCAAAAAAAATATTGAACAACTGTTATTCGACAATATCTTGCATCGCTTTTAATCAATCTCAAAAATTGGGCATTCAGTAAACCTTTTTTTTAACATGACACAACATAACATAATTTTATTGGCGGAAGTAGGCTGAGCTTATAAAATATCGCATCTACATAAAGAAAAGAATGTACGAGAATCAAACATACTCCAACATTCTATCTTTGCAATAAATTCCTAATCTATTCTTGGAAGTATTTAAAGTGTGAGCATTCACAATGTAATCAATCTGGTTGCAATCATTGATCATTCTTTGAGAGAAAAACATTCTTAAATAAGACTTTTTACAATAGGATTTCTTAAATTTATAGGATTGAAATCTTTGGGTTGTCTTTGAATATTCAGGTAATATTTTTGAGCTATTATGCATGCCTTCATGAAGTGAATCGATAAAGTAAGGAGGGCAGGTTTACTTTCTTGAGACTTTTTGTCTACAAAAGCTGCTATAAATGCAATTTAACAACATGACGCTGTTTATATTATATATTTATGTGTGTGTGAAAATGGATTCTTTTTTTGAAATAAATATAATAATTTTATAATCTTGTCTTCAATATATAAATATAGAATTAAAGTATACAATTATTTTGTGTATAATTGCTTAATTTTTCCTATATTATGGTCAGGCTTGCAAATTACGAAGAATATTTATTGTACTGTTTTTACAATTTATAGCTTTACTTGTATAATGGGAATCTGGGCCAATCGCCCACAGTTTTTGGTCAAAATAGGCCAATTAAAAAGTCAAAAAGGACATGAGTTTTGAAGCCATAAAATAAAATGTTAAAAAGTAAGTATTAAAATATTTTATCTTGTCTAAGAACAACCTCATAAAATTTTGTTTTAAAATCATGCGTATCTTAATTTTGTACCCAATTTTTTAATTGTGTCTTAAGCAATTTAATGAAATCGCTAATATTCCTAGAGAATGCTAATATTCCTGCATGAAAACATTCTTTTGCAGAAAAACATGTGTTTTCTATCAATTATGACATGATTTTTTCGAATTTTTCATTTGAAATTTTCGTATGACTTCAGGATTTTTTACATCTGGCGTAGGTCATTTATCTCTTCTTACATTATTAATTATATTTTGTTTTATTCATATCTTTGATATTTTTACAGACTTAAAAAAGTTTTTTTATTAAAATCAATACAAGATCCTGTTTAAATTGTCGAAACAGTTTTTGCCAAATCTGTGGCCACTTTGTTATCAAAAAATAGAGAAAAAATGTTACAGAGCTCGTAAAAAAAGCCTATTATGCTTACTTTGGCGTTAAGCTAGGGGACCAAGACAAAAATGGGTTCAACGTGTGTGTAAGAGTTAAGGCAATGGACAAAAGGAGAAGAAAAGGCTTTGTGTTTTGGAGTGAGAGGGAACAGAAAATCACAGTGATGATTGTTATTTTTGTTCATGTTTAATACAAGGACATACACCTCCAAAGTAAAAAAACATTAGTCATCCAAATCTTAAATCAGCTCTGAGACCGACCTACTTCCCATTGTTTAGAAGTGTCAATTCCTTCACCTCCAAATAGTTTGAAAGGTATAGAATTGCGTTTTTGTAATGAATCTTCCAGCTTCTATTGAAAATGAAAGCAACAAACCTCAAGTGTTCAATCAATGTGAACTTAATGATTTTGTAAGGGATTTGAGTTTATTGAAAGAGTGAGCGAAATGTTTAGGTTCAAGAGTAAAGGTACATCATTTTCCTGGTATCGCCATCGTGAGAATGCTTTTTTATCAACTTTATTGTAGAAAATGTTTTTTGTAATGATCCTCAAGGTCTGGTAGAAAGATTTGGCATGGAATATAGTAATCAAGATTGGAGACGTTTCATTGATTCATCTAAATAAAGTTTCAAAGCAGTCCTTCACCTTATTAAAAACAAGTTTGCTTCAATTCCTGTTGGTCACTCCGTGATTACGGAAGAATCATACTTTTAAATAAAATTGACTATGAAAGACACAATTGGAAGATTTGCGGCGATTTAATGTATGTTGTTGGGGCAGCAGTCAGGATACACAAAATTTCCATGTCTTACATGTGAGTGGGAGAGAGGAATCTTCATTGGACTGAGCAACGCTGGCCAATCAGAAATTCCCTGGTACCTGGAACCAAAAAAGTTTTGAGAGAAAGTTTAATCAAAGTTTCTAACAATATTTTATTGCAACAACTTCACAGTTAGGACTTATAAAGCAGCTCGTAAAAGCATTGCTTCTTGAAAGTGAGGGTTTTTCTTTTTGATTAAAAATCGAAGAAGCAGTTTTTGTCAGACCTGACATAAGAAAGTTGAAGAAAGATCAAAATTTTGACATTTGCCTTGATGTTGTACGGAAGAAAGTCAGGGAAAGTTTCAAAAAAAGTCGTTAACAATTTTTTGGGAAAGAATAAAAGTCCAGATTATGAAAAAATTGTGAAAGAGATGATGGAAAATTACAAAAATATGGGATATGCTATGAGCCGCAAAATTCATTTTCTACATGTCAATCTTGATCGTTTTCCTGGAAATTTAGGAGGCGTGGGCGAGGAGCAAGGCGCGCGATTTCATCAGGATATAAAAGAGATGGAGAACAGGTATCAAGGAAGATGGGCAGCTGACTACTGTTGGATGCCTCACAGGGAGAGAAAATGGAATGAGTAAAAGCGTCAATGTCATCGTCGTAGTTTTCATTACAAAATGATAAAAAAATTAGTTTACTTTTTTAAAAAGTTAAAAAAAATTAGTTTTTTTTTTAAAAACTGCTATTTTTTATTTTTTAACTTTATTTTGTTTTTGCTTTTTTTCATTAATTCACAATTTAGAAATTATTATCAGATATTTAAAATTTTCTTTTTTTGTGTGTTTCAGTATTATGTAGATTTGTTAAATTTGTGAAAAAATCTTACGTGCTAGGGAAAAATCATTATTATTTGAGGATTCAGCATACTTAAAATTATATAAGAACAGAAAAAATTATTAAAACAATTTGCATAAATTTTAATTTTGGAGGCTTGTGAATTGTGTCACGGTGAAAATAAATAAATAATAATCTTTGTAGAGTGTACTGTACAAGGCTCTTAAGGGCCGCTTCGTATTACCCAATAAAAGAGAAATCTAAGAATTGAGGAAGCCAGAGATTTGATGAAACAATTTAAGTGACATTTCAGGGTATATAAATGCAATCCATGATGAATCCTTCAGTTACATGAAATTCAGAAGTAAAATGGTGTTTTGAAGAATTCTCTGAAAGCTTTAGGGATTTCATCGAAGTCCTTGGTTCGCAACCTTACTATAACATATGTACTTTTTGGAGCTTTTGAAGAATCATAACTTCCATTTGATTTAGAATCCCTCCCTATTACTTAAAACTGAACTTGGAGACCAGCTCTTTTAAAGTTACAATTTTACATATTATTCTAAATACAAAATTTAAACATAAAAATGATTAGATTTTTTTTAACTGTCTAATGAACTAAAACTAATTCATACTTTTATTTTTATTGATACATTTAATGACAAAAATAAATAATTGCCTTTCCTTTTTATTATGTCATATCGCACCCCAATTGAACAATTTCTTCATAAGCTCTAATATTTCACATCTTTTTTGTTATAATGGAAGTAAAATGAAATCTGAAAAAAGATAAAATAGGTGTGAAAATCGTATAAACAGTCTTCCGCTAATCTTTCATATGTTATCGGAGTAGCATTCGTTATACCTCATTCCTTTACCTCAATACGACCTTTTGTTTCATCGCTGAAAATAGTTTTTAGCGCATTAATATTATTATTACTACCAGACGACATACTCTAAATTACTTTTTCTTTTGTCTGCAATAATCCTTTTTTAATTGAACGTTTGTTATAGCTGATTTTTTTGGCAATAGTTCTTGTACTTGTTAAATTCAATAAATTTTAACGAATATTACTTCTAGATGATTCAAGCTACACCTCTTTGACTTATATTTATTAGAACAGATGCAACGTTACGTCTTAATTCTAATGAAATATTTGGCGCAGAATGATCAAATCAAAAACTGGAGAAGGTTTTATAAAATTTATTATAAAAAAAAACGTAAAACATAAATGAAGAATTTTTTATAAAAATAAAAAAATAATTATATATGAATAAAGTTCTCTGCCGCCTTGGAACTTTGGCGCAACCAACATGAAGATAAAAAGGGCAGATATTCAAACAATGTGGCGAAGAGGAAGAAGAAAAACGCCTTTCCTTAATCGACTTGTTGATCCAGTCCTTTCACGTTGTCTGTGTTGCATTCAAGCATTGCTATATAACAAATTTCTTTCCAACACCCCTCCTTCTCATCGAGAAAGCAGTTTGTGTGTGTGTGTGAGTGTTTACCAACGGAAGGTCTCATTCCTTTTCGGTGGCATCTTGTAAAGTGACTTGTGGGCGCTAACGAGCTTCTGAGACAACTCTGAGATAATCTCATTAGCCTGTTGAAGCTCCTCTCACTTATCCGCCTACACTCACTTTGATTGAAGAGGCGTGTTGGAACACGATTCCTACGCGCTTGTGAGTGAGAGGGTATTTCTTTGTGTTGTTCGACAAATGAGGTAGGTACATGCATGAGTTGGTGTGTTCTCTCGCTACCTCCTTCCTAGACATACGGTTAAAGTTCAAGTGCACGCAAAGAAGAAGTTTATTTGTGACGTCATAAGTGCGCTTGAACACTTCCCAATCTGATGTTTGAGAGATCACCCACATCCTTCACGAACCAAAGCTGCAAAGTGTAAATGCATGAAGTTATTTAGTTAAAATGAAACGAAGACATCTTGGAAAAAGAATGGCATCATTTCATGATATAGCAATAAAAAATTTTTTTTCATTCATCAAAAAGCGAAAGAGCATATTTTTTAAATTATTGGCGGGTTAAATTTTTTTTTTTTTATTGTTTTAAATCTAAAACTTTTCTTCTTTTATTTAGAATTTTTCTTTGAGTAAGGCCTTTTTAAGCGAACTTATTTTTGCATCACATGAGGAACAAACAACCTTAATGTATGATATGAAGGAATCACACCCCATTAATGCTCGTTTGAAGAAAAATCTCCACAAAGTATTTTTATAAAAGGATTCGAGTAATTTAAAAATTTTAAAAAACTTAAACTTAATTGAAAATATTACAAATCACAAAATTAGAGTGAAAAAATGCTTTAAATTGGTTTATATGAGTTTGAAACAAAGCTTATTTCATTGATTCAGAAGTACTTATCTACTTTCCTTCTTCATATAAACTCAAATATTTAAAGGCACTTAAATTAATGTCAAGTTTCGCTAATATATATACATATTTAATTAATTGCAACTAATTAATTAGAAATGCTGTAAGGAGAAAGACCCCGTACCCTTTTTATCAAGAAAAAAGTTCCCAAACTGTTTTTATGAAGAAACGAACGCCTAAAGAAAGAAGTTTGTTCTTATAGCTGTAATATCGGTACGCGTCAAAATCATTAAGAATTATGGCCCAATTAGAAGCATATTTATAAAATTAAATATGAATTTGTTGATTCTTATGGAAAAATAGTGAAAAAATTCCTACGTAAAGACAATTTAAAAGGATTTTTGTAGATGAGGCCGAAATACTGAAGAAAATATGTTATCATGTCTTTTAAAGATGGTTTGCACTATGTGTACGGATTCTACAGGGTGTAGACAATTTTTTGAGCATTTCTTTTAAACTTATTGTTTTGCGTTCTTTGTTCTTTCTCTAATTACTTTTTCATAGAGACTCATTAGTTCTTCTTCATTTAGGAAGCTTTTATTTTCTAAACCTTCGAGAAGCTCCAATGTTAATTGAATCAATCATTCAATAATTATACTAAATTAAAGATTTTCGGATTAATCAAAGTGCCCGAATTTGTGATTTCGGAATGAGATGTTGTCAACTGTATAAACAAAATTAGCATAAAATAAAGCTTTTTTTTTAAATAAAATATTTTATTTTTAAATCAATATTTTCTTTTTTTTGACAGGAGGGTGTTTCATGCAAGGGAAGTAGAAACTTCCATATCTGCACTGATGAACTTTTTATGATAAGTCGATGGCATCGCCGGGATTCGAACCCAAAGGCTTCGGATCCGTAGGCGACGCCTCTACCTATCAGCCCACCAAATTTTCAGGATCAGTGAGCTACAAAACACTGTTACTTTGTGAAAAATGCAAGGATCAGACAAAGCTAAAGTCATATCTGAATTTTTCTTCTTGCGGTTGTTGATGAAACTTTGGAAGCAAGCTGCTTTGAAGTTATTTTTTAAGCTTTGATTCACTGATAAATAAAGTCTTGTCTAGCTTTGCTACAGTTAGTTTGTGGTAAGGCACAGCATCCAGACTACACCCGTTTAACGCTGGCAAAATTTTAAACTTGAAAGCTTTTTACATAAAACGATTTGGTCCATTCGATTCGACTCAAGGTTATTCGACAAGCAAAATAATTCAAGCTAGGGATGGATGATTTTAAGAACTTTGCGACACAATCAAAAAGTCTTTTCAAATATAATTGATCTCTTCAAGAAAGGATTTCTTCACAAAACTTAAATTACTAACGGTAAGTTCATTTTTTTCTGAGTAGTGTGACGATCAGGTGGAAGATGATCTCAAATTTCATTAAAATTTGATGACATATTTTAGCTTGCCTTATTTTTTGTTCAGTCTATTGGCTTTTGGATCTTCACGAAAACTTATGATTCCTATTATTTTTTTTCTTTAAGTTGTTAGCGTTTTCATGTGTCTACTATTGTGGCAGTTTAATTTGGTTTCTACTTCATTTCACCAATAAACTTCATTTACTTTATAATGAAATTTTGAAAGAAGAGGCAAATTGAGATAGACTACTCATTTTGGAGAGGTTAAGAAATAATAATGGCATTGACTCCTACAATCCTAGAGACAATGGAATCTCAAGATGAATATGAAGAATATAGATGAGAAGTAGTGGTCCTTAATTCTGGAAAGGAAGTGTAAGCAAATAGAGTGCTTTAATAATAATGAAAGTTTTCAAAAAGGTAACAAAGTTTGAAACTACGCAAACTAACTTGAAAATATTTTAAAAGGAAAGAAATGTTAATTTTATAAAGAGATATAACGTGATATATTTTATAATTTCATTAATACATTTTTCCTTTGAAAAAGAAAACACGCGATTAGTCTTCAAAATTGTGGTTAGCACACAAGCCTTTATTAAATTTTTTATTGATTTTTGGTTGAAAACTGGATATCACCTCTTGTTCAATTTTGGATCCTTGGTAAGATGGACTGCTTATCCTAGTTCTAGTTACTAGATTACTAGATTGTCAATATGGAAGATTTGAAAGCATCAAATCATCATCAAGTTAAATAATTAACTAACACACCTGAAAAATTGAAAAATAAACTTGCTTATTTTAGGGCTGGTGGGCTGATAGGTAGAGGCGTCGCCTACGGATCCAAAGCCTTTGGGTTCGAATCCCGGCGATGCCATTGACTTATCATAAAAAGTTCATCAGTGGAGATATGGAAGTTTCTACTTCCCTTGCATGAAACACCCTGTCAAAAAAAAAAAAAAAAAAAAACTACACACTAGAAAAAAAATTTACTCCCCACTTGATCACAGAAAAAGCACACAGTGTTAGACGCAGTGGCGTAGCCAGAAAATGGAACTTAGGGGGGCATACAAAGAACTTAGGGGGGGGGGGGGGGCAAGTTAAATTCAGAATAACTTACAAAATTAATTAAGTAGCGAATTTACCTGTTTTTTTCTAAACTGATTCAGTGATTTTTTATACAAGCAAACATGTTTTGGATACATCAGTTTGTAAACTACAAAAAAGTCTACAAATTTCTATCGCATTGAAGTCGGCACAAATAGAGCTGAATTGACTTGCATAATTTACATCTAAGATTTATTTACATTTAAACTGTAACATTATGTTGATAATAACAATCAAAGTAATTCAAAATTTTATTTTGATGACTTTCTTAGAAAAGTTGAAGTCTTCTTGATTTTCTTGAAAAAAGCTTCAATACTTCATCCATATCTATTTTTTGTGCATATTTTTTAAGATATGAAAGAATCATGAGATTTTTTTTCCTTTCGTGAAGCATTGAACATCTTTGGCTCCTTAAAATTCGTTTGAGGCAAGAAAAAGCTCGTTCGCATGAAGCAATGCTTACTCCAATAGTAATTGCACCTTTGAATGAAAAACGAAACATTATCAAAAATTTATATTTCATTTTTTGGAATTATACCCACATACAAGTCATACACACTTTTAAATGCATCTTTCAAAGGCTTTAAAACAGTCAAAACATCACCCAAACATTCATGGTTTGATGAATTGTATTCTTTCATTAAGAAATTCTTTGCAACCAACACTTGGCTTTAAAAATATGCATCATGTTTTATTCCAAGATTGTCTAAAAGAAAACTCATATTAGTTAAGTTCAAAAAATCTGTGCTCCCAGGCCAAAGGTTTTCAATGCTTCTTAGCAAATTGCTTTGAATTTCCGAAAATCTTAAGAAATTATCAAAATAGATGAGTAAAAATTTTTTACTAAAAAAATTAAAAATGTTTTTATATACCTATTATTCATTTCTTCTACAGTTTTATCAATGACTTCATTATAGATAATTAAATATGGAGAGACTCATCCTTATCATCATACATCAAAGTGCTAATTAATCGGAAGCATATATGATTCTTAAGTATTAGCGAAAAGATTGAGTTGACAAACAGGATTTACATTTATACAAAAATAAACTAAGGTGAAGGATTAGGTGCGGCAAAGAAAGTGTTTATAAGGGAGAGGAGGAAAGGTATTTGGGCGGGAGGGGGGGGGGGCACTGCCCCCTTGCCCCCCCCTCTAGCTACGCCTCTGGTTATACGTAATTTATCTAAAACTTCAAGGAAGAAAACATCTGCGTCTTTTAAAAATGGCGGTTGGAACAAATGGGTTAAGGTTGTTAGTCTTCGCTTTATTTTTTTTCAATTAAAACACAAGTTGTATTACTTTAAGAGTATTTAACCATTTCGGGCATTGGCTTCAAAAAATTAATTTCGCTATACTTTTTCAATGATTTTTTGTAAAACTCCCTTTTATCGTCAATTTTAACTAACCGAGATAATTTCTTCTTGATCTTAAATCAATTTTATATCAAATGACTTAATATTGTCTGCTTTTTCAAGGATTTTACATTCTCATCAGCTTAAAAAGATCACACAGCGATTGATTCTGAAATTTATACGATCTTTATAAATTCATGATTCCTGTTTCAAATTTTTTTTTATAAAGTTTAAAATAAGTGCTTGAAAATAGCGAAAATTTTTAAGTTTAACAGCTAAACGAAATGATTTCAACGATTTTTTTCTAAAATTGAATATACAATGGATAAATCAAATTATAAATCATCAGTTCGAAAAAAATCAAAATCTTCTGTAAGTTTCTGAAAACCAAAACGCCCGAAACCAAAACGCCCGAACCCAAAACGCCCGAAACCAAAACGCCCAAAACCAAAACGCCCAAAACCAAAACGCCCAAAACCAAAACGCCCAAAACCAAAACGCCCGAAAACCAAAACGCCCGAAAACCAAAACGCCCGAAAACCAAAACGCCCGAACCCAAAACGCCCGAAACCAAAACGCCCAAAACCAAAACGCCCGAAAACCAAAACGCCCGAAAACCAAAACGCCCGAAAACCAAAACGCCCGAAACCAAAACGCCCGAAATCAAAACGCCCGAACCCAAAACGCCCGAAACCAAAACGCCCAAAACCAAAACGCCCGAAATCAAAACGCCCAAAACCAAAACGCCCAAAACCAAAACGCCCGAAACCAAAACGCCCAAAACCAAAACGCCCAAAACCAAAACGCCCAAAACCAAAACGCCCGAAATCAAAACGCCCAAAACCAAAACGCCCGAAACCAAAACGCCCAAAACCAAAACGCCCGAAACCAAAACGCCCAAAACCAAAACGCCCGAAATCAAAACGCCCGAAACCAAAACGCCCGAAACCAAAACGCCCAAAACCAAAACGCCCAAAACCAAAACGCCCGAAATCAAAACGCCCGAACCCAAAACGCCCGAAAACCAAAACGCCCGAAAACCAAAACGCCCGAAAACCAAAACGCCCGAACCCAAAACGCCCGAAATCAAAACGCCCGATACCAAAACGCCCGAAAACCAAAACGCCCGAACCCAAAACGCCCGAAACCAAAACGCCCGAACCCAAAACGCCCAAAACCAAAACGCCCAAAACCAAAACGCCCGAAATCAAAACGCCCAAAACCAAAACGCCCGAAACCAAAACGCCCGAACCCAAAACGCCCGAAACCAAAACGCCCAAAACCAAAACGCCCAAAACCAAAACGCCCGAACCCAAAACGCCCAAAACCAAAACGCCCGAAAACCAAAACGCCCGAAAACCAAAACGCCCGAAAACCAAAACGCCCGAACCCAAAACGCCCGAAATCAAAACGCCCGATACCAAAACGCCCGAAAACCAAAACGCCCGAACCCAAAACGCCCGAAACCAAAACGCCCGAACCCAAAACGCCCAAAACCAAAACGCCCAAAACCAAAACGCCCGAAATCAAAACGCCCAAAACCAAAACGCCCGAAACCAAAACGCCCGAACCCAAAACGCCCGAAACCAAAACGCCCAAAACCAAAACGCCCGAAACCAAAACGCCCGAACCCAAAACGCCCAAAACCAAAACGCCCGAAAACCAAAACGCCCGAAAACCAAAACGCCCGAAAACCAAAACGCCCGAAACCAAAACGCCCGAAATCAAAACGCCCGAACCCAAAACGCCCGAACCCAAAACGCCCGAAATCAAAACGCCCAAAACCAAAACGCCCAAAACCAAAACGCCCGAAACCAAAACGCCCAAAACCAAAACGCCCAAAACCAAAACGCCCAAAACCAAAACGCCCGAAATCAAAACGCCCAAAACCAAAACGCCCGAAACCAAAACGCCCAAAACCAAAACGCCCAAAACCAAAACGCCCGAAATCAAAACGCCCGAACCCAAAACGCCCGAAAACCAAAACGCCCGAAAACCAAAACGCCCGAAAACCAAAACGCCCGAACCCAAAACGCCCGAAATCAAAACGCCCGATACCAAAACGCCCGAAAACCAAAACGCCCGAACCCAAAACGCCCGAAACCAAAACGCCCGAACCCAAAACGCCCAAAACCAAAACGCCCAAAACCAAAACGCCCGAAATCAAAACGCCCAAAACCAAAACGCCCGAAACCAAAACGCCCGAACCCAAAACGCCCGAAACCAAAACGCCCAAAACCAAAACGCCCAAAACCAAAACGCCCAAAACCAAAACGCCCGAAATCAAAACGCCCAAAACCAAAACGCCCGAAACCAAAACGCCCAAAACCAAAACGCCCAAAACCAAAACGCCCGAAATCAAAACGCCCGAACCCAAAACGCCCGAAAACCAAAACGCCCGAAAACCAAAACGCCCGAAAACCAAAACGCCCGAACCCAAAACGCCCGAAATCAAAACGCCCGATACCAAAACGCCCGAAAACCAAAACGCCCGAACCCAAAACGCCCGAAACCAAAACGCCCGAACCCAAAACGCCCAAAACCAAAACGCCCAAAACCAAAACGCCCGAAATCAAAACGCCCAAAACCAAAACGCCCGAAAACCAAAACGCCCGAACCCAAAACGCCCGAAACCAAAACGCCCGAAACCAAAACGCCCAAAACCAAAACGCCCAAAACCAAAACGCCCGAAAACCAAAACGCCCGAACCCAAAACGCCCGAAAACCAAAACGCCCGAAAACCAAAACGCCCGAAAACCAAAACGCCCGAACCCAAAACGCCCAAAACCAAAACGCCCGAAAACCAAAACGCCCGAAAACCAAAACGCCCGAACCCAAAACGCCCGAAACCAAAACGCCCGAAACCAAAACGCCCAAAACCAAAACGCCCGAAACCAAAACGCCCAAAACCAAAACGCCCGAAACCAAAACGCCCGAACCCAAAACGCCCGAAAACCAAAACGCCCGAAAACCAAAACGCCCGAACCCAAAACGCCCGAAACCAAAACGCCCGAACCCAAAACGCCCGAACCCAAAACGCCCGAAACCAAAACGCCCGAAACCAAAACGCCCGAAACCAAAACGCCCGATATCAAAACGCCCGATACCAAAACGCCCGAACCCAAAACGCCCGAAAACCAAAACGCCCGAAAACCAAAACGCCCGAAAACCAAAACGCCCGAACCCAAAACGCCCGAAATCAAAACGCCCGATACCAAAACGCCCGAAAACCAAAACGCCCGAACCCAAAACGCCCGAAATCAAAACGCCCGATACCAAAACGCCCGAAAACCAAAACGCCCGAACCCAAAACGCCCGAAACCAAAACGCCCGAACCCAAAACGCCCGAAACCAAAACGCCCGAACCCAAAACGCCCGAACCCAAAACGCCCGAAACCAAAACGCCCGAACCCAAAACGCCCGAAACCAAAACGCCCGAAACCAAAACGCCCAAAACCAAAACGCCCGAAACCAAAACGCCCGAAACCAAAACGCCCAAAACCAAAACGCCCGAAATCAAAACGCCCGAACCCAAAACGCCCGAAAACCAAAACGCCCGAAAACCAAAACGCCCGAAAACCAAAACGCCCGAAACCAAAACGCCCGAAATCAAAACGCCCGAACCCAAAACGCCCGAAAACCAAAACGCCCGAACCCAAAACGCCCGAACCCAAAACGCCCGAAACCAAAACGCCCAAAACCAAAACGCCCGAAAACCAAAACGCCCGAACCCAAAACGCCCGAAACCAAAACGCCCAAAACCAAAACGCCCAAAACCAAAACGCCCAAAACCAAAACGCCCAAAACCAAAACGCCCGAAACCAAAACGCCCGAACCCAAAACGCCCGAAAACCAAAACGCCCGAAAACCAAAACGCCCGAACCCAAAACGCCCGAAACCAAAACGCCCGAACCCAAAACGCCCGAACCCAAAACGCCCGAAACCAAAACGCCCGAAACCAAAACGCCCGAAACCAAAACGCCCGATATCAAAACGCCCGATACCAAAACGCCCGAACCCAAAACGCCCGAAAACCAAAACGCCCGAAAACCAAAACGCCCGAAAACCAAAACGCCCGAACCCAAAACGCCCGAAATCAAAACGCCCGATACCAAAACGCCCGAAAACCAAAACGCCCGAACCCAAAACGCCCGAAATCAAAACGCCCGATACCAAAACGCCCGAAAACCAAAACGCCCGAACCCAAAACGCCCGAAACCAAAACGCCCGAACCCAAAACGCCCGAAACCAAAACGCCCGAACCCAAAACGCCCGAACCCAAAACGCCCGAAACCAAAACGCCCGAACCCAAAACGCCCGAAACCAAAACGCCCGAAACCAAAACGCCCAAAACCAAAACGCCCGAAATCAAAACGCCCGAACCCAAAACGCCCGAAAACCAAAACGCCCGAAATCAAAACGCCCGAACCCAAAACGCCCGAAAACCAAAACGCCCGAAAACCAAAACGCCCGAAAACCAAAACGCCCGAAACCAAAACGCCCGAAATCAAAACGCCCGAACCCAAAACGCCCGAAAACCAAAACGCCCGAACCCAAAACGCCCGAACCCAAAACGCCCGAAACCAAAACGCCCAAAACCAAAACGCCCAAAACCAAAACGCCCGAAACCAAAACGCCCGAACCCAAAACGCCCAAAACCAAAACGCCCGAAAACCAAAACGCCCGAAAACCAAAACGCCCGAACCCAAAACGCCCGAACCCAAAACGCCCGAAACCAAAACGCCCAAAACCAAAACGCCCGAAACCAAAACGCCCGAACCCAAAACGCCCAAAACCAAAACGCCCGAAAACCAAAACGCCCGAAAACCAAAACGCCCGAACCCAAAACGCCCGAAACCAAAACGCCCGAACCCAAAACGCCCGAACCCAAAACGCCCGAAACCAAAACGCCCGAAAACCAAAACGCCCGAAACCAAAACGCCCGAAACCAAAACGCCCGAAAACCAAAACGCCCGAAACCAAAACGCCCGAAACCAAAACGCCCGAAAACCAAAACGCCCGAAATCAAAACGCCCGAACCCAAAACGCCCGAAAACCAAAACGCCCGAAAACCAAAACGCCCGAAAACCAAAACGCCCGAAACCAAAACGCCCGAAATCAAAACGCCCGAACCCAAAACGCCCGAAAACCAAAACGCCCGAACCCAAAACGCCCGAACCCAAAACGCCCGAACCCAAAACGCCCAAAACCAAAACGCCCAAAACCAAAACGCCCGAAACCAAAACGCCCGAACCCAAAACGCCCAAAACCAAAACGCCCGAAAACCAAAACGCCCGAAAACCAAAACGCCCGAACCCAAAACGCCCGAAACCAAAACGCCCGAAACCAAAACGCCCAAAACCAAAACGCCCGAAACCAAAACGCCCAAAACCAAAACGCCCGAAACCAAAACGCCCGAAAACCAAAACGCCCGAAAACCAAAACGCCCGAAACCAAAACGCCCGAACCCAAAACGCCCGAACCCAAAACGCCCGAACCCAAAACGCCCGAAAACCAAAACGCCCGAACCCAAAACGCCCGAACCCAAAACGCCCGAAACCAAAACGCCCGAACCCAAAACGCCCGAAACCAAAACGCCCGAAACCAAAACGCCCAAAACCAAAACGCCCGAAACCAAAACGCCCGAAACCAAAACGCCCGAAAACCAAAACGCCCGAAAACCAAAACGCCCGAACCCAAAACGCCCGAAATCAAAACGCCCGATACCAAAACGCCCGAAAACCAAAACGCCCGAAACCAAAACGCCCGAAACCAAAACGCCCGAACCCAAAACGCCCGAAAACCAAAACGCCCGAAAACCAAAACGCCCGAACCCAAAACGCCCGAAACCAAAACGCCCGAACCCAAAACGCCCGAACCCAAAACGCCCGAAACCAAAACGCCCGATATCAAAACGCCCGATACCAAAACGCCCGAAAATAATAATTCGGGCGTTACTATTTTTTGAAGTTTATTCTATTTGGACAGTTTTCAAAACGGTCGATTTGACATGAAATGATAGTGCTCAATTTGACTTGAAAGATAACAGTGATCATACAAAAATAATTTATTTCTTTGGTTTGAAAAACAATTAAACTACCAATTTAAACGGAAAATCAATTTGAAACCAGAAAAGATGGGACTAATTTAATCAGGAAAACAAGAATATAAATAATTTCTGATTTTGCTTCAAAATTTCAGGAGTAATTCGATTCGATAAGATTGATAAATTAGGAATCTTGTATCTGTTTTTTATGCATGTGAAACAACAAAGTGTTAAATTGAACATATTCTTAGAAAAATATATATAAGATAATAATTGAAAAATCTTAAATTTTTAAATATTTTTTGTAGATTCAAGTTTCAGACGTTCTTGTATCGGGTGTTTTGGTACCGGGGTTTTGGTTTCGGGCCGTTTTGACTCGAATTGATAAGGAAACTAATTCATCTCGCTTCATTTACCAGGATATTTTTGTTTGACTTTTTTCTTAAAATTCTCACAAATTCGTTAAATATTTTTACAAAATGGAAATTATGCATTATGAAAAAATATTAATGTCGACAAGATGTCAACAATGACAAAAAATATACTGTCATTTCGATTCATATTTCATAGATTACAATTATATTAAATATGTTAGGGAACTTGCAAGTGATGCTATCAAAGCACTCATATCGAATTGTAGAATCATTCCAAATGAGTTGTTTTATTTTTTTTATTTTAATCTATTTACACAACCTATTTACTCTTCTTAAAACAATTTGATTTATTTTTGGGCTTAATCCCTGCCTTTATGTTGCTTCATTTTTCCAATTTTGTCTTTATATCAAAGAAATTTGGTAAAAATTCTGTATTTCGTATACACACACACACTGCAAAGTGTCAGCTTCCAGATCTTTCCTTCTTTCATAAGCTTACATTGAATAACTGTTAATTTCTTCGCAATATTAAACGCGACAAACTCATTTATGCTTCACAGTGAGATCTTTATCGACGACTTCTTTGAGCAAACATTACCTCTTCACACATCTCTTTGTGCCCTGACTCAAAGAAGATTTGATTTAATAACAATGTTTTCCATCTTAGCGTTTCATATTTATCGATTTTTTTTAAAGATAACTTGATTTCATTTTCAATACATTTGATCTCTCGATGCACAATTAAGAAAGCTAACTTACAATGGAATACGTCATTTTGCTTTTAAAGCAAACTTGAATTGTCTTTTCCTCTGTCATACAAATGATCCTACATCTCACAGAAAGAATATCAGCTCATACTACAAACGTTGGCTAGTAAATTTGTGAAGTGGATTTTGGTTTGATTATTATTATTTTCAAAAAGAGTACTATATCAAAAATACCATACAATTTAAACACATGTCGCTTTAACTAACTTGTTAAAAATTAGTTATAGTTAAATTAGCTTTAACTAACGTGTTTTAAAATCCTACTTCTCACGTTTCTCAAGTATTTCAAACAATGTTTCCGCTTGATACAAAACATGCACAACAAAAAGTGTGTGAGATAGCGTAAAGATAACATATGTTGTTACATGCTTTTAATATGCTTCAATTTGAAACAAGACTTTGTTCGTTTTCAGATTCCAAAATAAACTCTGCCTATAATAATTAATTGACCAATAGAAGTCAGGATTTAAACGCGAAGACCCAATTTGAGAATACTTTCAAACTTTCAAAACATTAACGCATTTTTTCATTAGAGTTTGGTCCCATAAGAAAATATTCTGCATTTTTTCAGCTTTAAAATGTTTTGTTCCGTACCCCTAACTTCCAATTCCCGGCCTTTTTATGACGACGAAAATCAAGGCTTCATTTTTAAGAACACTTATTTGATATTGGGGAAAAAAACTTCTCTTTTGATCCGTTCTTTCAAATATGGAACTTGAATGAGTATAGCGCAGAACTTGAAAAATAGCAACATCTCACGCACATTAGGCATTCTCATTTTCTTCTTTCGCAATGATATGTCTTTCAGTTATATCAAATGAATTTCATTTTTAAAATTTTTTGAATCATGACCTTGATTTATTTTTTGGATTTATTCAGGCAGGAGAGCTATTTAGACCCTGAATACATCTATGATTTATTTTATAAAAATTATTACACATATATATATATATGTAAAAAGAATACATTTTTCTAGCTTCAAAAAGTTAAAATAATTTTTAGTGTCTCCAAACCCTCACAATGAGAGAGAGAGAGAGACCTGGTCTGAATACAGTCCAAGAAATAAAAATTGTCTGTAAATAAAATTTAGCTGAAAAAGAAAAAAATTCTGTTTCTCAAAGGAAATGATCAATGAATTAAAAATTTTTTTTTATAGATTTTCATCGATTCATACTTCAAGTCTGATATAGGAAGCTGTAAAATAGTGAATCCTGCTTTCTCGCTTGAATTTCACAAAAAGTTCAGGGAAATCACAAGATATTCTTCATTGTTCTGCTTCCGACATTAACTTTTGATGCTTGAACAGCAGCATTGTTCTGCTAAGAGGAAGAATTTATTTACACGCACGTTCTCGCCTTACTACAAGATCCCTCAGCCCCTTCTGTATACGGCTAATCCTATAGACTTTCGTTTGTACGGTTAATCGCTTGCACTGTGTCATTATCGGCAAGCTCAGCCTACACTCCCATTCTTTCTTCTTACATACAAAATAGGGAAGATTCGTTTAGCGAATGAGATTCTTCGATCACACGTCAATCAAATTAAATGTAGTTTATGGTCGTTTATAGACATGTAATCATTGTTGATACAGTGCTTGCCTTCAAAGCCATGCAATCTTATTATACAGTTTCTAGATTTTGGCATAATAACAGAATTTTTAAAATTACCACGTCAAATAAAGTTAAAAGTGGTGAGTTAAAATAAACTATAAGAGGGAAATAAAATATGCGCTCTTAGGCAATAAATAAATTGATTTAGAATAAATCAATGAATTATTGTTATTTTTATTGCAGTAATAGTTAAAGTTTAATTAATTAGTCTTAATTGATTATCTTGTTCTCTATTTTATCATTTCACGATGTTTCTATAAAAAAAGGGTGGATGCAATAGCAAATGAGCATTGACCTCAAGCGGCACTTTTACTATAGGTGCACGATTGGTTCAAATACCTTTGTTTCGATACTCATTGAGGGCAGCTTTTTTTTATAAATTGATTTTTCCATTCTAAAAATTTTTTAGGTTTTGATTGAATTGAGTATATACCATTTTTACTTTTAAATTATCTTTTTTTAGTCGAAATTGTCTTTTTATCGATTCTAATTTGTCTTTTTTCAATTCTAATTTTTCTTTTTTAAAATGTCCTTTCTAAGCTCAAAACTAAATCTCTATTGTCTTTCTAAAATACAAAATAAATTGAAAAATGACAATTTAGGACTTAAAAAGAGACAAATTAAAATGGAAAAAAGACAATTTAGGACTTAAAAAAGACAAATTGGAATTGAAAAAAGACAATTTCAAACTGAAAAAAGACAATTTATAAGTAAAAATTGTTTATAATTAGCGAAAAGCTTTTTGCCGTTGGTCCTACGAAAGACAATTTTCGGATATGACCATTTTCCATAACAACAATTCGGTTTTTTGAGTTTTTTTTAGCTTGTTAATCATTTATATCAATTATATTATTACGTTTTTTTCGTTGTATTTGAATTTGAATTCGTGTCTCTTTGAATATTTTAAAGTTTCGCGCTCTTTTTTTACTTAAATTTTAAACATATCAACCCTGAAAACTGTTTATCTTATCAAAAAAAATTTCCACCCAAAAGACAAAATAAAGGATCGCATGATGAATGAAGACATTTTTTGGGGAATATTTCTTATATAACAAACATTGTTCAATACAATTTAAGCATTTATCATTGTTGTTGTCTGCACCAAAGTATTTTTCCATTTAAATTAAAGCTAAGTATTGAAGGCAGATGGTTTAGTGTTAGGAGCGTAGGGTATTGATCCAGATGGTCTGGCTTCGATTCCCAATCGTGACTATCATTACCATCTGCCCAGCTATCGAAGATTATTCTTCTTCCCTATGGATGCGATAACAAAACTACACCAGAAACAAAATTACCACGTCAAATAAAGTTAAAAGTGGTGATAAATCAATGAATTATTGTTATTTTTATTGCAGTAATAGTTAAAGTTTAATTAATTAGTTTTAATTGATTACCTTGTTCTCTATTTTACCGTTTCACGATGTTTCTAAAAAAGGGTGGATGCAATAGATGGAATCTTTTTTCGCGAAAATAGGGAGAAGTAGTGCACGACTCTATGGTAACTGTATTTCACACAAAGTTGCAAAAATGCACGAATAACCAATAAATTCTTCATCTCGAATAAATAAAGATTTTTCCTTTGATCTTTTTAATCTAAAAAATATAAAATAAGGTCAATATTTAGGATTTGGGGTAAAATTTCCCTTACCCCACTGAAAATTAGTGGTGATTGGCGAAGTTATTCGGTGAGTGAATATAACTAGTGAATATAAACTTGTATCATATAACAATAAAAAACAGTTTTTAAAAACATTAAAACTACAATACGCTCAGACTTGGGAATGCTAAAAATGCCTTTATTGAAGAATTAATTGATTAAAAAATCATTCATGACAATTTGGCCTTATTTGCGATATGTACGGATTCAGATGATGTCCGCTGGGAGAAGTCTCAAATGGTTTCTGACTAAAAAAGTATCTAAATTTAAAAATGTAGCATAATCGCACATTCAACAACACAGGATTCCAAAAAGTAGAAAATTTTGCGAAATATAAAACTACGCTAGTATGCGGCTGTTAGATGTCTCGGTTGCCCGAAAATTTTTTCGGTTTTGACATCGCTTAACAACGGAATATAGTTTAGAAAAATTTAGCACTATATGTGATTGTTTATCCCTTTTTTAGCATAAAATCTTACCTTTAAATGAATATTCATAATTTATCAAATACAAAGATTTCAGACTGCAAAATAAAGACAACAAACTGACAAATTTAGAACAAAAATAAATTTAAAAAAAATACATAAAAATAAGTGTGAAATGAAACAAAATTTTACAATTGAGAAAGTCAAATTTGAGTATATACTACATGCTTTGAAAAAATTATGTTAACATTTCTTCAGAACCAGGGCTGGTGGATTCAATCTTAAGAATCCCGGTAGGCTTAAAAGATACTAAACAAAACCTACTCCCACATATTGAGGACATTTTCATTTTCGGGTACTAAATATACTTTGGAAATATTCTACCGGATTCACCTTAATTCTTTTGGTGTTGTCTTTACTAAAGTATACCGATTTTTACATTTGTAAACCGTAGATAAAAATAATATTGAAAAAAGTCAAGAACAAAAATTTTTATTTTTTACAAAAAAACATTAAATAACAGAATTTTCAAGACAAATCGTTGTGCTTCCATTTTCAATGCTATTTTATATATTTAAAGCAGACGATTTTGATTTCTTGGAACATAAGTGTCTGACTTGTACAGATTAAAAGACTTTTATCAGAAATTTGAATATTTTGCACCAATCGTATTGATGTAACAATTAGATTGACAGGTAACATTTCCTCAACGAAAGAGAGTAAAACCAAAAATGGTAAAAAAAAAAATCATTCAAAATCTGTTTTACACTTTGAGGACCAGTACGACTGGAGTGTTTCAAGAAAAATCAAAATCTTGTTTGTATATAAAAAATTATATTGTAAACGAAGGTTGAAGTTCCCTAAGTATTCTGGTTACAAAAAAGGATATCTTGACTTCATTGACCCTAAATACTGACCTTAAATATTATGACCTAAATACTGACATTTAATATGAGTTTAAATTGATATAACATTTTTTGTTTTGATATTTTAATGATTTAATCTTCAATAAAATCTTCTTCTTCTTCTTCTTCTAAATGGTGAAAAGAAAATTTTAGGGAATTTTTTTCGATTATGTCCTACTCTCAATATGAAATTTTATGATTTGAATCCTTCGCTACAAATTTTTTTTGTTGTTTTGGTTTGTGTCTTTAAGCGGCTCATTGGCCTTTGATGCTCACCTTCAAAAGTTCATTCTCTTTATTTTCTTTCCCTTAGATCTGGACTACATTAATGAAAATTCCATTCAAGTTTCACTTATATATTTTCTTTTCATCATCCTTTAAAGTATTGTGCTTTTGTAAATAAATTTACTTGTTAGTTGTTGTTGTTGTTAAAGCATATTCTCATTAATCAATTTTGCTTCTTCATTTTATTACTTTCTCAATTATCAAATTTTTTTTTTCTTCCTACCTTATTTTTTGATTTTTACAACTTATTTTAAATCTAACCATTTCTTCGTCTGATTTACTTGTATTTGATTCCATGAATACTCATTCAAATCATTTCTATCAGAAAGTGTAATATTTTTGCCATATCATATACTAGTTATTGATAAGATACATAAATAAAATAACTATTACTTACGGATACAAAAATATCAACAATATCGACAGATGGCCTATTGGTAGGAGCGCAGGCTCTTCATCTAGAATCTAGATGTTGTGGGTTCAATTCCTGATCGTGACTATCCCGACCATCTGTCCAGTTATGGAAGATTATTCTTCCCTATTTTACGAATCTTTATGGACCAGTGGAACACCAGCGGAGTCGCAACCAGTCGGAGGCAAAGGGACATATGTGCAAGAAACCCTACTATTTACTTTTTAATGATATCCTTTGAAATTTGTTGAAAGTGGTCAAGCTTTACTCGCTCTCATTAAATCGCCTATATCTTGTAGCCTGGGGGTCCTCAAACTTTTTGACCCGTCAACCTCCTTCCACTGGCGGATCTAGAGGGGGTGGGCACTTGGGTCTAGCCCCCCCCCCCCCATGAAGAATGGGCTCTTTCCTAAAGCATCAAGACTTGTATGGTAGTATTTTTTAAAGTTGCGCCAAGGCCCGCCATTTTTGACCTGAGCACCTTCAACCCCTCTCAATTTTCCAAGTCTCTCCATTCAATTTTTCAAGCTTATATAAGTTTTAAATGAATTACATCCGATAAAGTGCGCTTGTGAGGAAGTCTTTTCTTTGTACATCGGTAGTTTCAATAAATATATTATAAAATTGTCTAGGGTATTTTTTGAGTATCAAGCTGCTCTAACAATAGGAATCAGTACTGCATCCTGTGAGAGAAGTTTTTCGATCCTTAAAAGAGTTTTCGAGTTTTTGAACTATTTCAACGAAAAGTCAAAAAGGCTGAATTGTTGAGATGTAAATTGCTTTATTACCCTAAAAATGATATATTGTTAATAAAATGATTTTCTTCTTTCACTTTTGTTTTATCACAGTTCAGCACGATTTTTCTAGCGAAAGATTTTTTTAGCTATTTTTAGTTTTAGTCGTAGAATTCAAATATGAATTCAGTTTTTTGCCATCACATCAGCTTTTTGAGATTTTCAAAAAATTTGCTTATGTTATATATATATATATAGATGGAAAAGAATTGTATTTAATTTATTTAAATAAAGTCAAATGTACATTTATTTACAAGTGAAAAAATTATCATGACAAAAAATTAACGAACAATGCAAAATGATCATTATTTAAAGCGCTTTTTTTAGCTGATCTCTGATATACAACTTCTGGGTCGTCTCTCATTAAACTCCAACCATAATCTGCCATCATGCTTGAGTCCCATCGGCTCTGATAACGTTCTTCCATCGTTTTAATATCTTTATGAAAACGTTCCCCTTGTTCTTCACTAACATCTCCAAGATTTTCTGGAAACTTGTCCAAATGGCTATGCAAGTAATGAATCTTGATGCTCATTCTACATCCAAGACCCCTAAAGGTGACAAGTAGCTCTTCAGCAATTTCTTTACAGTTTTCAGCAACTTTTTATAGTTATAGATCTTTCATCAACGTTCTAATTTGAGGTTCATCAAATATTTCGGTTTTTTTTCTTCACTAAGTCCAGGAAATGCTGAACATATATAACTAAAGCATTGTCCATTGTGATCAAGAGCTTTTACAACTGCTTCATCACTCCAAGTTTTATGTGTAGAGGAGGAACACTATTCTATTTCTGTCAAGTAGAGGTTTATTGATCACATTTCAATCTTCTGGTGTTAAACGCTGTCTAAGTGGCCACAGTAGCATAGAAAACACGGATATTTTGTGTATCCTCCTTGCTGGCCAAGAAGAAAGTTAATCATTTTGAGATCAACACATATCAACCAACCATGAACTATCGATAAAAAGCCTCCAATCTTTTCAATCATATGCCGGTAGTCCCATAGAGAGTAGTAGCCCTTTTACATCGGTACTATAAACGATCTGGTCATCTGAATGAAAGTACATACTTTACCCTGTTGCGATATAACTAGACACGTGTACCAGGTACTAGCATTCGTTTTTCTAGCAGTCTTGAAGCCGACAATTCAGCAGACTTTTTTGACAGATATAGATCCCTAACCAGATCATTTAACTCAGAATGGGTAAATAGAGATGGTTTTTCCCAATCTGCATCATATGTTTGAAAAATATCTGGCAGTTCCTCTTCAAAAGAGGAAGTTGAACTGAGATCTGTGTCGTAAATCTTTTGAAGTTTAATGAATTTCCGCAAAGGTATTTCTTCACTGTGTGGAACTGGCTGAATGGCTGAAGGAATACTTGGGTATTGCAAATGCTGTTTGTTTTTCTTATTAAAACCTTTTACTTTGACAAGGCAGAAATAACAGTTATCCAAGTGATTAGTGGGTTGTCTCGAAACTTTAGTTTAACTTCGCTTCCTTGAGACCATGACCGTAAAGTTTCTAGACAAGACTTGCACACTTTATGAGGAGCCTAACTTTTGTCTTGGTCTCCAAGTGGTACTTTAAAGTATGCCAGATACACACTCTTATGAAAGTTCGTGATGTTGCGCCTTTGAGTCTTCAAATTAGTTTCCCCAGATATAGCAAAATATAACTCGATCATTTGAGCACTTTCCTAGCGATGTTGTGGCCATCATTAAATCATAAATTAGCAAGAATTATTATTAATACAATCTGTAAAAAGAAAAAACTTGTATATTTCAATATATATTCAAAAATTCATATTGAAAAAATACATATTATCATGGCTTAGATACACCATTACTTAACACATTTAGAAGTCACAACTTTAAGATTTAAGAAAATGGGGTGCACCTATAGCACAAAAACGTGATGTGATGGAACAAATCTGAGATCAGATTTGGATTCAGCACACAAATATTTTTCTAAAACAGTTCTTAAGTCCATGCCAGAAAAATTTTTCTGAAAAGCTTCTAGAAAAGGAAATTTTTTAGTGTGTATTTTCATTATGTATAGTTTCAGCCCTCAGGGTTCGAAAATTTGTGGTTGCGCCCTTGGACACCCGTGCCAAAGAAATGAAAATTGCCTTAAGAATATAAAATTTCATTGAAAAAGCAAAGTAGACCATTAGTCTTCAAAATTCTGGTTCTTAAAGGCCAAAGTATTGGGGCCGAAATTTTGGTTATCATTTATAAGGGGACGAACGATTTGAAAGCCCACATTTCGAGAAAAGGGGGAGACAAATTCTTGTTTAGTTTTGACCAGGGTTCTTCAAACTTTTTTACATGCGAGTCCCAAACGCAGCATATAGAACAACCACACTACTTCAATTCTAAATCTCATAACCTGTACGTTTGAACCCGGGTAGACAACTTGATCGTCATCTCCAACCCGTCAGCTCATATTTTGATTTGCGGACATATTTGTTGTTGTTTTCGGTATTCAGTATCTAGCTAAGATAGCAGTGACCTTTTGCAGTTGGACGAAAAGTAATGACGCCCAAATATTTGGGCCCGAGGTGGAAGAAGCCTCATTTTGACTAAAATTTGAACACACTCTGATTACAAGCAACGCGTGAAATCGTCTTTTCAATTAAACTCACATTTATGTGCATTGTCAATATTATAATGTGAACTAAAGAATTACATCGTATTTGAATAATTTTGCATGCATACACACCACAATACGTGGAAGATTGATTGGTGGAGAGAAGGAGGAAGCTGTTATATCCATTTATAGAGAAAGTATTGAATATTGAATGGGAAAATGCCAAATATTTTAAACAGATACGATTTCCTAACTTTGCAATACGGAATTTTAATGAATACACATTATGCGATAGACGACGACGACGCCTCTTTCCAGCTTTATTCTCAGCACATTTTTGTGAAAAAGGAATTGAAGATGCTGCAAATCTGATGTTGTTTTGGCATTCACGATGAAGGCGAAGATGAGGTGATGTATTAATTAAGTGATTCTGAACAGCCTAAAAATGGCGTTAAATGTCGATTGGATTTGATGAAGCACAAATACAAGAATAATGAGGATGAAGATGATATTAATTAGATGAAATAAATATGTAGTTTGGTTTTGAGAGAGAGAGAAAGAGATTGGAAAAAAAACAGCAGATGTTGTTTGAATGCTTATGAGCGTTTAACCGATTTGAATCGCATTATCTCTTCACCAATCAATGCTCTCTTTTACTCTCTGCCTCTACTACTACACATCTTTCTTAGCAAAGTGCTTAGTCTAAACCAGGGGTCGGCAAAGTGGTCGATATCGACCCCTGGGGCTCCATAACAGATCTTTAGGGGTCAATAAGATAAATTGTTCTATGCTTTTTTTACTTTATAGTAGTAATAAATCTCCTTTTTCTTTTAAAACATAGTTTAGCACATTGTATAGTATAGAATATATGAAACATTTTTGGTTTGTATTTATTTCTCTTAATTGTTGGACATTGATTAATCTTTTTATGAAACATTACTATGTGGGGTGGGGGTCGATGTGAAGACAAATGTTCTATGAAGGGGTCGACGGGTAAAAAAGTTTGCCGATCCCTGGTCTAAACGTTCGAAATCCAAAACATCCTCCCTAATCCTAATCCTAAAAATCAATTGATTAATCCGAAAAGAAAAAAACACACTCAGAAGCCGGAGTAATGAAGACCCGTGGGACATGAGTGGTAGGCTTTCAATATTTAAGTTATCCATTGAAAAAGAGAGCCGATGAATAGTCTTAAAAATTTTGCACGACACTTAAATGGCCTAGAACCAATCATTACGAATGGTTTCAGAGACGATTCGGTCACAAGACAACTCCGTATCTAAGCAATTTGGCCTCGATACAATTCGTCCTGTGGACAGTTATGCTTCAAGGATCAAAATATTCAGTGGCCGAATCCTCTTTGAGTGATATTGAAATAATATATAGAATGGACATATTTCTAAAATAGATGGTGATAGCTTTCAAATATTTTTGATGTCAATCAGAAATTTTTTTTTGATTGTTTTATTGCATGTAGAGGTGTTCAATATAAATTTTGTCCTTTTCAATATAAGGGAACGCGTATATTGCAAATCTTTGATGCCTTTAGTGTGAATGCACTGAGCAAATGCTCTAAATGAATGATTTAATGGGATTAGGTCATTCTTGAATCCGAATCGCAAACTCTTCTATACTTCTCAAACTTTCTATCAAATACCCTTATTTTTGTGTTGTCGCTTATTCCACACTTTCAGCTCATTAGATTACAAAACATATTGTAGTTCAGAATGCTGGATTTCCTATGATCTACAATTTTTAGTAGCAAAAACTAACACTTTCCAAAAATGCACCTGTTTAGTGCGAAAGTATTGCGTAAAACAAATAAAAGATAACCTTGAACATATTTATATTTATCATTCTATTTCTAAAAAATGTTCAAAATGAGTAGCTTTAGTCAGTGTTACGAACTTCAAACCCAAAATAGAGAAAGCTTTTTGCTTTTTATCGACAATTTTAAATCGTTCACAACTTTGCTTCCCTCAATCAGAATCAAGTTGGCTTATACAGTAAGACTTCTCTCTTCAGACACCTCTTAAACCCGTACACTTCTAAAAAAAGGACATTTTATTTATAGCTAATACGGGAAATCATATTATTCGATTTAAAGACAAAAACTTCTCTGTTTTGTATACTTTTTCTTTGATACGGACAGATCAAATTCCAAATTTATATACTTACATACATGGTTTCCAGGCATATGGCAAAATGGACATTTAGCTGTTTAGCAAACGCGATTTGAATGAATGGACCATTTATCATGTAACTTTAGTAGATAAATATTCATTCCATATGTCCTATCATAAGACATTTGGAAATGTAAATTCGGGTATAGATAAGTTAGTTATTCATCACATCATTTGTGTAAAGAAGTTAAAAATAGAAAAAGAAATATTGAGCACAAGTTTGCTAACTTACTGGAAATAAAGCAACGCTTACAAAAACTGTCAAATTGAATTTACACTTCATCCAAATGAGCGATTACGACCTACACATTAATCTTGCTAGTAAGTACATTCAAGTTTGAGTAAGAAGGCTTTAGAAGCAAGGTTTAAAAAATTCTAAGAAGCTTCAATAACTTCATATTTTTTAATTTTCAATAGAATAAGTTTGTTTTTGCATCCTATAAAAATATTTTGGAATGCAAAAGTTTCTTTAAACTATTACTTAATGCCAATGATAGCCGTGTATTATCAAAGCTTGACATGGCATATGAGAAAAAAGTTAGCCTTCCTAATATTTGATCAGTTCAATCTTAAAGCATAATTCCTTTTCACTTGTCGGAATTTTAAATCTACAAAGAAGACACATTGAAAAAAATTTCGTAATTGACCCAAAAAATATTTGTATAGAAAGTTTATAGAGCCAAAAAATTATCGCTAACGATAAAAATCAATAATAATAAAATCACTGGAATTAATTTTAAAATGTTTAACAGCCAAAGTTTGTTTATTGGTAAGTGTTGCTTTGCATTAAAGATTCTCACCATTTTTTACGTTATGTGGACCTTTTGCGAGCTGGATTTTTTTGGTGGACCCATACACTTTCATTGCTACAAAATTTATTTTTAAATGTTTTTATTTGTGAAAAATACACGAAATTAACTTTTTTTAAACGTGCTTGCTTGTCTAATAACAATTGATTAAATTTCACAAAATCAATAAACTCATTAAGTCAAAATAGGTAGAATTTCTATTTAAAAAAATATGTTGTTTAGTGTGAGCGTTGGACTTGATGCTTTGAACCTAAACTTGATGTCAGGCTGCGTGAAGTCAAGATTTCGACTTTTTGAGAACACAATTAAACGTTTTAAAACTAATAATAATTAAGTATAAAAACCTGATTCAACAAGATATGAAGATGGATATTTTTTGTTATGGACACTTGGCAAAATTTGGTGGACCCTCAATTTCAAGTATGCTTATAAGTAGTCCTCTAAAAATATTGTGGACTAATTGGGGGTCTACACTCCACATCAGTGGTCACCAAACTACTACTAGACGGCCAGATCCCGCGCGAGAAGCAAGTTTATCAATTTTGATATTGATAGGTGTTGCAAAAGCATTTGCTTTATTTTGCTTTAACCCATTTAAGACCAAGCAAAGCAGACGATATCTAAAAAAACGCAGACGATTTATATTCAAAGTCATTGAAAAAAGCAGACGAAGATGAAATTACTTATGTTCCAAAATAGGAACATTGGTCGTAAATGGGTTAACCTTCTCTTACATAAGTAATTTCATTTTCGTCTGCTTTTTTCAATGACTTTGAATATAAATCGTCTGCGTTTTTTTAGATATCGTCTGCTTTGCTTGGTCTTAAATGGGTTAAACAAGTATTAATTGGTATTTCACAATGCTACTGTTGTTTAAAACTTTTCAATATTCGGGCCAGCGTTCCCGCTTCAAGAAAAGTTTGACCACATTGAGAAACACTGCTAAACATTCATCAAATTTTGTTCAATGTTATGTGCGTTTCTGCTAGAAAATTGATATTTTGAAAAAAAAGACATAATTTCTCATCTTCTTCTACTTCTTTGAATACGTGTGTACTTGCAAGGGTACGTCGCATGCGGTGGAAGCAAAATTGCTCGAATTCTGCCCAATTTAGCTCGAAAGAGAAGAATCATTTATTCAAAAAATGAGGCTTTAATTTATGCTTTTCACCATTTTGCAATTGTGACACACGATAGCATAAACAAAGTGAAGTAATGAGGCAAGGACCATGGAGATGAAGAATCTTCTGCACTCACACACTCTCAAGCGGTTCTAGCTCAGAATTACTTCCAGCAAAACGAGAGAAAAAGCAGGCAATCATCATCATTCCTTTGGAAGCACAAGGGAGACAAATTGTCTCCAACTTGAATGATTATGGCAGGCAAAAATGTTTCGTTGTGAGGAGTTATTTTGCTGCAGGCTTGTGCACAAATTGCTCGCATAATTTGACATGGAAATGAGAAAATGCTACACCTCAATCATCCTTTCCATCATCAGCCCGATGACCATGATTCAAAATACTGAGTTTAAGATCATCATCCATTTTTGAGCAATCGAGAATTCGCAGATATACGTAAAACAAAAACTACTATATTTAAAATTGTGAAGGAAAACAAGCTTTTAGAAAGAACAAATTTGTCTGAGTTCTAGGCAAAGAATTTGGAGATAGATATCATCTCATTATCACAAACGAAAGTAAAGATCTTTTTTTTTTTAAAAAAAAAAACTATCATCAGATATACTTCACACAAAAAGCTAAGAATAAGAAATTAGGTAGGAAAAATTGATTAGTGCAAAAATGCAAATTTACCACATGTTTTTGTCTTTTACTTTTAGCAAAATAAAATATTTCACATTGCGTTGATAAGTATTTTCAAATTTCACAAAAACACACTCGTAACAACGAATTATCCTAAAGTGCGAGGAAGTTAGATTTATTCATACTCTGATTGATGATAATTGCATTTTTTATTTCTTAAAAATCTTGGAGTTTTAAAATGCACGCCAACCAAACCCAATTTTTTGAGCAAAATAGCTCAAATAATATTTTTACTATTTGTTAATTACAAATTCTTTATCTTCAAATGTTCAAAATCTTTCAATAAAATTAATCATCATACTTTTTAATCTTTTTGCATTTTTTTTTCACAAACCGAAAAGTGCTGCACAAATTTTTTATTTTATTTAGTAAAACAAATGATAAAAATTTTGGTCACTTTTAGGATCTTTTTTTTGAAAATCTCTTTTGATTTATTCGAAGAAGATTGAATGCAAATCGTCTGAAAAGTGCTATATGCTAAAGCAAACACCAAAAATTTCATAGTCAATTTTGTTTTTTTTTGCTTCAAGATTGACAAAAGAAGAAGATACTATCGCTGAATTCTTTCAACAAAACAGATGATCAATTGGCGAAAAAATTTAGTTCTCGCGCATAAAAAATCCTTCTCCCGATTCTAGGAAGAAACATTGATTTCATCATTTT
Source organism: Nectonema munidae (assembly GCA_030549495.1). Classification (NCBI taxonomy): domain Eukaryota; kingdom Metazoa; phylum Nematomorpha; class Nectonematoida; family Nectonematidae; genus Nectonema; species Nectonema munidae. The sequence goes on along the minus strand of JAUIRK010000036.1, from coordinate 257,894 downwards.
AAAGATCAAATCTTTTTATTTATTTTCTCTTTTCCCCATTCTGGTTTCTGAAATCCGAGCATTTTCCACTAATCATTTCCACGCATTATCCGGTTAACGCCCAGAGTCGACTTTACAAAAATAAAATCGTCTGCGTTTATCAAAGCTTTTCTTCTGCTTTACAATAGATATCGTCTGATTATTCTGTTCGTTAACGGGAACCCATTTACGACCAAGCAAAGCAGACGATATCTAAAAAAACGCAGACGATTTATATTCAAAGTCATTGAAAAAAGCAGACGAAGATAAAATTACTTATGTTCCCAAATAGGAACATTGGTCGTAAATGGGTTAAGACAGAACTTTGAAGACTATATAATATTTTGCCTTCTTTTTCATTGTAATTTTTTATATTCAAAAGATATACGATTTTCATGTCACAATAGTCCTCAACGGGGGATACTTTTATAACAAACTACTTCATCTCCTCTGCTTTTCCTGGGATGAAATAGGTCAACGTTTGATGCTCAGTTCAAACACCTCGGTAGCGTGAAATGAAAAATATCTGCTTTAAATATATAATAAATTGCATTTAAAAATAAAGCTAATGACTGTTCTCCAAAGTTCACTTTAAAATTTTTTTTTAATTTTAGCGCCTTAAGTCGGAAATTCAAAAAAGCGTTTGGAGTAAATGTTCAGATATCGTGATATTTTAACATGAAATCAATAGTGGGAAATCATGATCATAATGTCGGAAATAAATCCGAAAATGTTGAATATGATAAAATTTAGCTTTAAATAAAAAATCTGTTTGTTGTTTAATTTGAAGATTGTTTAGATGTGATGGTAGCCAAAAATTAAAACTAATTTCAATTTTAAAAATGCTTTGTCCAGTGGCGTAATCTTATATGACTTGTTATAACGTTATAATCGTTACTCGTTTTAACGAAACATAACAAAAAATTTTCGTCACATCTTAAATGATAATAATAGTGAAAAATTAAATGCTTATTACGAAATCTTTGCATTTTAATCTGTCCATGCCAAATGGGACACTAGTAGACAATAAGGTTCGTTTTCAAAAAATCTAACTTTTCTTTTTGACGACGAGAATTTATATATTTATACTGAAATTGAATTTGCTTGAATTTAGAAAGATAATTTTTATCATGAATTGTTCAAATCGCTTTTTTTTTATTGTAACAAAAAAACATTAAAATAAAAATTTATATGACACGTATACTTTGAATAATTTGTAAGTAGCTATGCATTTTTGGATATAATGGGAAAAATTAAAATTCTCTGCCAACTATTCTGAAATAGCTAAGATAGCTTTATTCATAAACAAAATTTTAATTAATATAAGAAAGTATGAATTAGACATATGTGAAAATGGATTAATCACAAATTTGCTAAAAAATGCAAATTATGTCACTATCTTTTTACGTGAAAGGCCATTTTTATGTTAAATTTCTACGCATTTTTTTTATTCTGAAAGAAATTATTCTCTAATAAATTAGCGAAGTAAGGAGTTTCTTTGAATAATGCCTTTTTTGAAAAAAATGATGTTTAAGTTACTTTTTTAAAAATGTCATCAAATGAGGGCGTTGAGTACTGAAGTTTGGGAAACACTTAGCTACAGGGTAGAAGTAACTGGACCTTTAATGTAAAGATATTTGACAGAATTGTCATTTGGTCCACGTATTTTCCGGTATGGATCTCGCCAAATATGTATAAGTGTGAAGAGTACAAGTTCACAACAAAAAGTAATAATGATAATTTTTTTTAAAAATTAAATCTTACGACTCAAAAAGCTTTGCAACAAACAATTTTTCTAACATTTTAAGTTATTCTATTTTTCTAAATACTAAAAGGTTTAATTATCTATTCGTGCTAAAAACATTGAATTAAATAAAAAACTTTTAAAAATGAGAATAAAAATTTAATATCAGTTTATTTATAAATAATAATTTTAAAATGTAGGAACTAGAATTTGTATAAAATTAAAAAAAACTAATTTTATGTATCTACGTATGTTGGTATTAGAGATTCTAGTGGAGTAATAGGAGATAATGATGCTTCTTAATAATGAAAGAAATAAAGTGTACATTATCTAAACACCCTCATCCGCGAATCATTTAAGTTTGAACATCCGCGTTCGCAATGTTTGAACACTTATCCTTTTGAATTTTTAGGAAGTTTGAAACTTGGTGTTTGTTCAGTAGTGTGACATTTCAGTAACAAACTTCAAAGGTTCTTGAAGCTTCATATGAGACATATTGCTTTCAGATTACACTGACGCAGAGTTCATATTACCGCATATTTTTAAGGGGTAAGAAGCTCAATTCAATTTATATAAATGATTTTTTTGCATCTATATTAGAAGATGGACTACTACTATTTGATCCAGCAGTTCATAAAGCGGTATTTCAGACCCAAGCGATGAAAAGGTGCATTTTAAGGTGAGAGCCATTTGATTCATCATAACCCTTTTTGCAGTGCACTCTTTTTATGTTTATAAGAAAGAGGAGAAAATCGAGAGGTAAACGGTTTTTTTATAGAAAAAACAAATTTTAGGTACTATTAAGTTACTCATTCCAATATTTTGATCTTATGATTGATTATGCCCACATATGTTGCGCAATTACACGCTTTTATCACTCAGTTAAAAACTTTGAAAGAGCTGAAAAAACTTGAAAGTAAGAAAATAAAAGTAATAAAATTCTTGAAATGAGGAGAAGTGGAAGTAAAGCACGATTGAAATTTCACACTGTTTATATGAAAAATAAACTAAATTCTATGAAACTTTAATTCATATGAAAAATGATAAGACAGACACAAACTCATGATACACTGAATAACTCTAAAATCTACAGAGCTCTTGGCATCTGACTTGATCAAGTAAAACTTTACAGTCAATTTGAGCGCTTAGCAAAGCCATTTTCCCAACTTTAGATGAGGTTTGCCTTTGCTATGATTTTCTTATTAAAATCATGTTTGAACTTACAAATAAAAAAATATAATATAGACACTATCTCTAGAATTTTCTAATATAGCGCTAATGAAAATACCGAAAAATGATTTATTCACCTTCTACCTGTTGTAAGGAAGAAAATTTATAATTATAAAAAAAGTATGCCAAATATGGAGCACTAAACAAATTCAGAAATGTGAACAAAGAAATGGACAAACACTGACAAATATAAGAACTCATATACACAGATAATAGAGCTGTTATAAGTAACATTTGTTACTTTAAATTCACACAAAGCTTCTAGGTCAGTTTTTCTAAACGTGGTCCATGTGCAGCTCCACGGCGTCCACAAAATTTTTAAAGCGGCCCATGTAAGGATATTTCAATTTGAAGCTCCACAAAAAAATGTTATTTGCAGAGGAAAGGTTCCGAAATTGAAAATATGATATATTTATGTCAAAAAGCTCTATCCAAAAAGAAACTATAATATCATTTATTTTTTATTTTACTCTTAAAGCATTCAGTCGTGTTGTTTACTATCGGAGATCTAAGATTGGCATTGATTTCATTGAAACCTCCTGACATATGAAGCTTTGTTTCAAAGCATCAAGTTCAAGGCACTAAACAACATATTTTTGGAATAAATTTTTTTTATTTTTTTAACTAATAAAATATATTTTATAAGATTCAATTTATTTTTTATAGATAAGAAGAGTTAAAAATTGATATTATAAAAAATTAATTGAGGAAACAAATAAAAAATAGCCTAGGAAAAAAATCCCTCGAAAATAAAATTGATAGGCACAATAAAATTTCAGTTCCAAAAAAATGAGGGAAAAACTATTAAAAATCACTGTTCTAGTTTTGCATATACACTATAGAGAGTGGTGCCGCATTAGGGCCTTCCAAATAAAATATTTCCTGGTATGTTAATGTGTACATACAAACAAATTTTTAAAATGTGCCAAAGTCAAGGGTGTTTTACTATTTTTGAAAAATTTGGAAGATAAATCGAAGCCTGGAAGAAGAAGATTCATTTTTCAAGATAGCGTCGCAAAGAATGAAGAAATGATTATAGAATTTTAGGAGATAGTTTTTGTGAATTAACTCAACCATTAGAAAAAATGCCATAGTGAATAAAACTTCAAAAGAAATAAATTCATCTTTAATTAAATTATAATTCTGAAACTAAATAAAAGGAATAATAAATATTAAATATTCCAAAAAAATAGAATAATTTGAGAAGAGTATTGTGTGATAGGAGGTTTTAAATCTGAGCACAAGCATTCCAATCAAAAAGTAAAACTCAGCAAGCATATGTTTTTGCGTAAAAGGGCATGCCAGACATCTTTTGGAAGTAGCGATTCAGCGTGGGGCGGTGAGGTGAATCTGCAGGCCTGGCCCATGAGATGCCAGCAAAACCTGATTCCGCCACTTTTTGAAGCAAATTAGTGACGAAGATGTCGGAGATGGTCACAGCATCACACAAAGCATATTCTTCATCTATTTAAATGGGAATGAGATTTAGTAGGCTTAGCCATTTCACAAACTGCTAAATAATATTACAAGAAAAAATAGTGAACAATGCCATTAGAAAATTAGATTAAAAAAGGTGAAAGCTACGCGTTCTTTTAGTTTCCCTCTAAAGCTCTGATTCTTCTTAACCTAGGGGGCGCGAAAATTCAAATTTCTTTATTCACATGTCTTGCTTTAAAAGGAAATTGAGCAGATTTAGAGAAATTTAGCTATATTTAAACAGAGGATATTTAATAAGAGGCCATGCATTTTTGAGTGAGGCAAATGTTTTTTACAACACATAACTATATAAGAACTCTATAATTTAAAGCTAAAAAGGTTTATCCCTATTAATTACTGTAAGTACCAAGCCGGTCGCGTAGGAGGGAGGCAGGGGATCTAGGAGCCTTGGAATTTATTTTGTCCATTTGAAACTCCTTTGAAATATATAAATGTATACACTTTCTTATATTCTCGGCCACATTAAAAACAGTTTTGCCCCCCCCCCCCCACCCCGTAATTGAAGTGGGCGACGGGGATAATTTAAACAATCAAATCTTTTATTCATGAAATCAAATATATAGCGCATCTTTATCCTTAGATATTCGTTTTTTTCCAAGATTTCTTAGAATAGTTGCCAATGTTTTTACACTTTGCTTAAAATTTTTGTTAATAAAACTTAGTACACATAATATAATTTTCATGTAATTTTTAGCGTATAACTTAGGGATTAGAATAGCTAATTTATATAAATTTAAAGTTTGTAGATTTTTTTTCCAAAAATTTTAAACCTTCAATGTCTATTTAAAATGGCCGAATTTAAATTCACGGCTCCACATCTGTCAATTCATAGGCCCATAGCCTAAATAAATTTTCAAACAAAAAAATTAAATTTAATTTTAGGCAACGATGCATCTCAGTACAGAGTGATCAATCCAACTAACCAATTTATTTGCTATGAACCACGCGTGTTGGCAATTAGTGAGATGAGAGGCTGAGAAATATTTTTTGCTCCTAATCAATATTGCATCGGATAGTGGGATTGTCGAATAATCTGATGTTGGAAAAAGGAGGTCTGGCTGTATTACCAATGAATCCTCTAATACAACCCTTTCCATATGGTCTATAGAAGACAAAGACATGTTTAACCTTCGAACAACAAATATAAAATCGATTCAATCAAAAATTCAGCTCCCTAAAGATTTACAAAAGAGACTATTTTTAGTCATGGTATAAAACATTCACTTCGTTAGAGTATAACATATCTTATGGACTATACAGGTAGACTGCGACCTTCCATTTCAATAACTGGTAAATGGCAATAAGGAGGGATAAAGACTTAATTACATCTGATGAGTAGTAATCTATCATATATTAATGTTTTTGTTCCCTTGTTGAGCTTGAAGAGTTGTTCACAAACTTTCTAAAATTTTTCTGTGTAGCGGTCTAACTATAATTTTTTAATAGCTCGAGGTCTCATTTAAAAAAAATAAATCAACATATAAACTACTGTACTAAAAAATCGACACCATTATTTACTCAAAAATTGTCTGAACAATCCAAATCTCAATGGTATGGATGGCATCTACTTTGTCTAAACCAGTTTGTCTAAATTTGGCTGTTTTGACCAATGCAACTATTATATGATTACTCACATCGAATCTGCTTCGGGATTTGGTTTCAATGGCAAGTAGCATGGAAAACGCCTACTCACACTCATATGTAGTGACAAATCGAATCAGAGCAATCTTTGCAAGCATAGGACTCTCCCATTTCAATGAAAAAAATCGATATGAGATATTTCAGAAAAACATGTTTTGTACCTCCTCAATCATTAACCAAATCAATAAACTGTTCTTGAATTAAGAAGTCTTCTAAAGCCAAATTACTAATCGAGATTATGAACAGGTTTTTTGATAAATTGATTGTATTTTTCAAATTTTTGTAGATTAAGAAAATAAAGAAAAATTTCTTGGCATGCTACACGGTGTTTTATGGCCTCCAGGACATTTTTATTAATGAAAATCTTATTTTGATCAACAAATATGTTCGAAAATCGTGGAAAATTTTCCTTGTGAAATAATGCAAGTATACAATGGAGTACTTTGATTTCTTTTCCTTGCATAGCAAGGATAAAGGAATTCATATTCATATATTCAAATAATGGTTACTAAAAATGATAGAAATATAGGAAAACGGACATCAGAAAATTCTACATGCATGTCAAGTTTGCCTTTCAGAAATTGGTGGATTTCTTTCCATAGTATTGCTTGAAAAATTTTCCTTTGAAAAGCCACCTCACGTTTGAGTGCAGCAAGAGTTTTTTAAATCTGAAAACAAACAAGATTTGGAGCATTTGCTTTAATGAAATACACTGTCTTAATGACTTCATTGAAAACATTTTTCACATCGGGTATGGTTATATGGCTCGGCGCACTGGGTACCAATTACACCTGAAGATTTTTGCTTAGCCAGATTCTGACTTAATACCATGTGCTGTAAAAAAAATATCACTTTGTCAAATGTTTCTCTTACAGTTGTTCTATTGTTGAGTTTTTCAAAATAAAAATTATCTACCAGGTTTTTGTCATATACATATTGTACGTAAAAGCAAGGCTGGGACAAGTTTGCAGCATCCATCGTTTCATCAATCTGAACAAAAAAATTGAAAATCGAATTCCGAATCAATAAAACCACAAATGACATGCCATCAGACATCTTTCCTATTAGTCTTCTAACGTTATCATTTGACAGGAAGATATGTTTCAACTTCAGAACTTCTTAGTACATTCAATATATCTTTGCAGCAAGGTAATATCAACTGTTCTGTTATGTTGTGAGAGTTTTTGACAACAGATATTTTTTGAAGCTTTTCAAAGCATACATAATATTTTGCAAAAACATTCCTATGTTATTAATCAAACGTGGATTTGTGCAATCGTTCAGTCAATAATTTTGTTCACCGAACTCGAGTGCTTCACTACCAGCGCAAGCTTCACTTGACGGGCTTTAGAAAAGTGGATACTAACACTTCAGAACACTTATGTTCCTCTTCTCCACCAGACTTTAGTGCAGTAAAACGAAATTTAAAGTGAGGCGTCAAATTTCTTTGCTTTTGGGGCCATTAAGAAAACTGCACATTTACAAATAGGAAAAAAATAGTACTCAATTCAAAGACAAACTTATTTACTCTTTTTAAATGTGATTTATTGGCAAAAGAACCAATATGGTTGCAATATTTTTAAAAATTGACATTCCACTGGCAACAAATGATTTGAGAGATGACAATGTTTATTATACTTAAGTATTATAACTGGAAGATATAATGATTTGGAAAATAGAAATTAAATTTATAAGATATCGAATTGCCAGTTTTAATATCAAAATATAAGAAGATCAAAGTTTATAGTTCATCTCAGTTATACTGATTTAGATGATGTAGATGAAACAATGGAAAAAGTGGCTGATTTAATGCAGATAGCAAAAACGGAAGCAAATTTACCCTTAGCAAGAGAAGACTCCAAATTGCCCAAGATTTTATCCAACTCAAACAAGGCATCCTTCGTTTGTTCTTTAGAAAAGCCAGCTTTCATTTTTTCGGCCATTTTATACTTCTCATCGTAGACTGAAGCAAATTCTGGATACTTGGCTGAAAGCATTTTCAGGTGCGCTGGTTTGTTCAGAAAAGCTTCTAAAAATTTATTCAAAATTATACCCCTCTTCATAAGAAGTAGGCCAATTCAGCCTCAAGAGCTCAAGTCCCTGAAGCGATTCATCTATCAAATTTTTTTCACTGTTGTATAATAGAACTTTTCTGGGTTCTTCCATTCATTTCTCACTCACCTCAAAAGGATGTTAACATGAAGATTCAAAGAGTTTGAAATGTCGATTTCAAGATCACGGAGTAACGCAATAAAAAGTTTGTTTTAAACGGAATCTTTGTATTGTTTTGCGTCGCTATGAATCATGAAATATGGCGTATAGAACACTACAAACTTCATCTTTTCATTATTTTGCATTCGCGCATAAACTCCAAATGTACACTAGTCTACTTTTATAGCAATTTACCAGCCACAATTTAGCTTGTCACTTAATTGAAAAAGTGAAAAAAGTGATCCTGATTCTTGCGAATATTTATTTGACAGTTTTCTATTATCCTTTTATAGATAAGAGAAAAATTATTTGGAATATCGCAGTAGTTTTATTAAAAATTTGTCTCTACAACTTGAATTTAATATGAAGAAAAAGGAAGTTTATTGAAAGACACAAGAAGTTGCAGTGTTGGTGTGAAAAAAGATCAAATCAAAGAACAAACAAGTCCTTCTAGACGCAGAAAATGCCATTATGAGAAATTGTTATCAAATTGGCAAAAAAATATTTGTAGAAGCTTCCATGTTGTAAGGTTATATTTTTTCAAGTTATACAAAAATGTTTTATATTTATTTTTTTTAGTTTTAAACGTTTTTTTCCATTTTTAATGTTCATTTAAATGAATATTTCATAAAACTAAATATTTCTTAAAGTGGCCAAGAGCCAATGAGAAAAACGGAAAGATAAAAAAATCTTGAAATAACAAAAATAAAACTTAATTATACGAGTAGAAATCAATAAATTTACGAATCAATTGGCTATTCTCTTCTCGTCCATGCAAAGTGCATACACTTGTAATTGCAAGTAAAAACAATGCAATGCATACCAAGTGCCTGCCTACCTAGTTTCTATTATGTTATAGCGAGAGCGCAATTAACAGAAGTATTGCAACTCTGGCACATTTACAGTAAATATTTGTCAATACATGTCAATAAATTTGGGAAATAAAAGAGCGTTGTCAGCGCTAATATGCATTCCATTTTTTCTTGTTCTTGAAGGTGCGAGCAAGGGATTAATTTATCATAGTTTTGATTTTATTTCATCACTATGGATTAAAAAACTCTTTATAAAGAAGAATTTGTCAATCTGGGATTTACAGAATTAAGAGATCATGGTGTATCAAAGCCCCAATGCGTTTTATGTATGGAAGTGCTTAGCAACGGGGCGATGAAAGAAAATAAATTGAAGCGCCATCTTGAAGCTAAACGTGCTACTTTTTCTAACAGTGACAGAAAATTCTTCGAGAAAAAGGAAATTAAAATAAAAAGCCAGAGATTTCATACGCAAAGTAACAAAGGACTTTTCCCCTTTTCCATTCTACTACTATGACAACTTTCGTGGCAGCTTGGAGAATTGCAAAAGAGAAAAAGTCCCACACAATCGGAGAAGATTTAGTGAAGCCTGCTAGGAAAATCCAAGAGATACCATAATACAGTTCATTCTTGCATTGTTGACATGTCAAACCGTATCAAAAGTCAATTAATTGAATCTTTGAAAAAAAAGTGGTCAATTCGGAGAGTGTCTTCAGTTGGATGAATCGATAGACATTAGTAATGATGCTCAATTGATGGTCTATGTAAGATTTCAAGGAGCAGACGATATGAAAGAAGAATTTCTCTCTTGCGAGCCGCTTCATACTACCACAACGGGTGAAGATATATTTAAAATGATGGATTCTTTTTCAAAAGATGAAGGACTATCCTAGAATCAATGTTACAGTGTGTGTTGTGATGGTGCACCAGCTGAGGAGTTAAATGTTGTAATGAAAGAAGTCATTCAAATCTTTAACTTCATTAAATCTAAATCACTAAAGAGTAGAATTTTTAATCGGATGTGCGAAAATTTTGGGTAAGAACATACCCATTTGCTCTACCATTCTAAGGTTCGATGGTTATCTCAAGGGAAGTTCTTCAGAGGTTACTGGAAACGAGATTAGAAGTTCAGATTTTTTTGGTGTATCAAAAACATCAACTTGCTTCTTGGTTTGACAATTCAAAATGGCTTTTACAATTGGCGTACCTCACAGACATTTTTACAGAAATTAACAACTTGAATACAACAATGCAATGCCAAAATGAGACACTGGTAGGAACAGCAGAAAAGTTGACAGCATTCAAAGCGTGGCTCAGCTTATGAAAAACGAAAGATTTCCGTTGGAAAAACTTCATTTTCCCAAACCTTACTTTAATTTTGCAGACAATTCATGAAGCTTCCTTTAATGAAGTTAAAGAAATTGTAGTGCAACACCTGGAAAAAATGATGTTCGAATTCCAAAAATACATTCCCGAAGATATGTCCAATTATAGCTGGGTCAGAAATCCATTTGATGTGAAAATTGAAAATCTGCCTCAGGAAATTTCAGATATCTACCAATCAGAAGAGCAACTAATTGAAATAAAAAATGACAAAGCTATGATTTTAAAACAGAAACTTTGAGTGCTTTCTGGACATAGATTTATTAATAAAAGAAGTGGTTGGGTTCCAAGCAAAGGCCCTTCTCCCTTTCCCAACAACGTATTTGCGTGAGACTGCATTTTCAGGTCTTAATGGCTGTTAAAAATAAATAGCGAAATTGTTTATCACCGGAGCACGACATGCGATGTTGTCTGTCAATAATAAAACCCCGTTTGGAAGAGCTTTTAAAAAACTTTAAACGCAACGTTCTCATTAATTGTAACTTCTTTGTCAAATTAAGACATTGTAATAAATAACATGTTTCTTCTGTAAATCAATAAAAAGCATTTTGATTTCTTAAATCAAAGTTAGATAAATATTGTTTTTTATTATCCTCCTGTTTTTTTTCTGGATATTTAAAGCCCTACTGGCCTTAATCGACTAAAAGAAATCATTTATAGAAGAAATAGATAAAAAAAGAAAAGAAGTGAGATACAAAGTACGATTGTTTTGCTGCCCATAGAGAAGTTACAATAGACTTCGGCCTTAGTTGATAAGATTGTGTCGTAAAAATAGCAATTCCTTTTTAAATAAGAGAAGTTCTGATTGAAAGAAAAACCTTTAAACTTGCATAGGTGCGTTTTTGCTGCCTCAGAAATTTCACTTCCTTGCAATTCCGGATGCATTGACAATCCAACATACAAAGCTCCAATCGGAGCACTGTTCACCAATTGAATGATCTTCTCTTGCTTTTCGTATTGCTCTGGAAAATCTTTCGTGAAAACAATTTTGGAGTTACAACCTGAAATAAGAATATATCAATTTAACAGCTTCACAGTAAAGAGACTTTAGCAAAAAGCGAAGTCAATCCTCTGTGAAACCCGTGAGACACCAGTGTCATATGAAATTCCATTGGAAAAGAAAGCGAACTTTCATTAAAGGGATTTCTTCCACTGTTAGAGATTTAATCGCTGCTATCAGTGTTGTCCAAATTGCGGCCCTCAGTATTGTCAAATGAGGCTCTACGGCATCTTTTGAAACATAAGAGTAGTATAAAGCAAGACACGATTATCATGGACTACTGTTCACCTATGGTTATGATGTGTAATGATTTTGTCTAATTTTTTTCTATGTGCCATCCGCGTCAACAAAAGCTTGGGCAAGCCGCCTGATATATATATATATATCCATGAACTTCTTTGTGTAGGATTTTTGCCTTCATTCCACAATTTTGAGGCACAATTAATAAAGGCAGAAAACAACTCAGATGAAACATGCTAGTGTACAAGCTTTTCAAACGTTGTAACCAGATGAAAAAAGAAGTGAAGAGAATGAGATATTATTAACATAAGAAAGTCTTTTGTTCTATCAACAAAAGAATACACGAGCATAAAATTCTGCAGTGCCGAACTGGGCATTCGCCATGACGCGGTTGAGGACTAAAACAACTATCTACGAGAGGTAAGTTAACATTGAGACTAGAGCTTCTGATTTCTCGATAAAATTTAATTCTCGAGAAACGAGAAAAAAAATATATGATTCTCGAGATTCGAGAAAAGTTTCGAGAAGTTAAAAAATGTTAAAAATATTTTACGAAAAAAATATTTTGTTTTATTAGTAGAATAACTTTTTAAAAAAACAGGAGTATTTAAAGTTTCGTTTTTCAAACTCAATCGTTTTGGAGATAAAATTCTTCCGCATTGACAAGAAGTTGGTTAGATGCATAAAAGAGAATTTTTTTAACAATTGCACCGATTCTGATAAATCAAAATTTTTGTTTTGTTTGAACATCTGTAGTTCTTCTATTGTACTAACTTTTTCTTCTTTTTTATCATACATGAATTCTTTAATTTCTCTATTTAAACTTTGAGTTAGAGATTCTTCTTCAAACTCATCAACAGATTCGACCTGAATTTGACTTTATTGAATAACAGTTTCATGCTCCTAATAATGAGAAAAATTTTTATCAAAAATATTTTTTGCACATTCTAAAATTTCTTCAAAATTATAATATTCAAAAGTTGATCGTGCATTACACATAATTATTTATTTTTCATTAATATTTATTCAAAAGTTAACATGTTTTCAATAATAAATTTTTTTTTAATTCTTGAGTCTCGACAAAAATTTCTCGAGAATCAAGAAATAAAAAAATTCTAAAATTCTCGAGAATTGAGACTCGATAAATCTCGCGACAGAAGCTCTAATTGAGACCTGACCTAATCTAACCTAACGTTTTCGTTTCAGGTGTGTGCCCATGAAATATTAAATAACCCTGTAAAGATTGGAGGTCCAAACTGAACCGTGGAAATTGATAAAAACAGTCTATGCTAAAAGCAAGTACAATCAAGGAAGAATGCTGAAGGAACAGTGGGTGTTTGAAGGCGTTTGTAAAGAAACTAGAGATGTCTTTCTTTATGCCGTAGAGCTAAGAGACCGGAGTACACTGGAGAGCTGCATCAAGGAAAACATTCTACGAGGTAGTACGATCGTTAGCGACATGTGGAAGGCATATGAAAAAATAGAGGATATTTCTGGGTACAACTTTAAATTTTAAAGATTTTCATTCACACTTATTGAAAGAATTTCTGGCTAAATTATTATACAAAGCAAACTTTTCTTATATGAACTCGTTCGCAATTTTTCTGCCCTATAAAATAAATGGGATCGCATGAACTAAACTTGTGAAGCTGCAATATTCGTTTCAAAGAAAAAATGAATAGTTTTCAAATGACCTGGTTCAGGCACAATTTGTCGGCAAGACAATTCAGCATCTAAATATATTGATACTTGAGACCGAATTGACAACCTGCTGCTTCATTTTCCAGATTCGAAGTTTGCGGACGCCTCCAAGTCAGGGCAGTGGAGGGAAGTGAACTTAAGAACTGAACAGCGCTAAATAATAATTGTGTTTATTAATTTGAAATCCATATTCTGATCTCGCTCTTTCAAATTAATCTTACAAATGAATTAATTTTTCGTAAAGTGTAGCTTTTAATAGGACTGGAATTAGGATTTAGATGAATCTTCAATTCAGAAAGGATTCTGGGAAGAGTCTACGGCGTATATTTTGCGATGTTTTCTATTCACAGTATCGTTTATAGGCTATGCCGCTGTTTTTCAGTCCAAAGTATTTCAGTGTATGGGTGTTTAATGTCAATATGTATGTAGTATATACATGTATTGATAGGTATGCGCGTATGCATATCCACATGTTTTTTGTGTTAGGCGTGTATTAATACAAATAAATAGGAAAGTTTGTGTCAAGAATGTCAAAAAACGTATATTTAAAAGTATGTGTGTATATGTACGATTGCGCTAACACAAAACCTAACCTCAACCGTAAAACTAAAGCTAATTCTAACCTCGGCAATAGGTTTTCAAAATTGTACACTTAAGGCCGATTTAGTAATTGGTCGAGCGCATGTCGATCAAGTATTATGCAAATTGGAGAAAAAATTTGAATAGTCAAAAGTTTATAGAGATGCAAATATTCTGTGAACATTTAAAATTCATTTTCAAGGATTTCACGAAAGCGAAATACACCTAACCTTGACTCAAGAATTACGCCGACGAAGCAAGCCTAAGTTGGATGCTGCATTTTACTTGAAAATGTTATGATGAAGATAATAGTAAAAATCGAAGGAAAGAAATCTCCTTTGCATCACATGAAAAGTGATTTAGCTCTTTAACCCGTTAACGCCCAATGTCGACTTTACAAAAATAAAATCGTCTGCGTTTATCAAAGCTCTTTAATACAAATCTTCTGCTTTACATTAGATATCTTCTGATTATTCTGGTCGTTAACGGGAAAGCAGACGATATCTATGACCAAGGTCAAATATTGACCAATATATAATGACCAAGGAAGTCATTGAAAATGGATGTTGCTGATATATTTTATCAGTACTGTTTATTTTTTTATTCCAACTTTCATGTGTGTTAATCAAGGAATTTCAATTTAGATTTTTTCTTACATTAAATTTCTTGTTTTCGATAGAAACTTAGCTTAATGATTTCGGGTACCTGAATCGATAATGATTCGACAGCTCGATAATTTATTTACAACTTCATAGAAGTAAAAATTCCTTATTCTGCTATAATAATAATAATAATGCATTGTCCTATTAACCAGTTAACGCCCAGAGTCGACTATAGTCGACTTTACAAAAATAAAATCGTCTGCGTTTATCAATGCTCTTTAATACAAATCTTCTGCTTTACGTTAGATATCGTCTGATTATTCTGGTCGTTAACGGGTTAATGTAAAGCGTATGTTCACACAAAATTTATCAATTTAGAAAACAAATAACACAATTGTGCTACACTTTTTACCTTACTTACACTTTACCTTACACTTTTTTTAGTTAAAGCCTTTGACAAAAATTTATGAAGCGAATGACTTTTTAACCCGTTAATGCCAAGAGTCGACTATAGTCGACTTTACAAAAATAAAATCGTCTGCGTTTATCAATGCTCTTTAATACAAATCTTCTGCTTTACATTAGATATCGTCTGATTATTCTGGTCGTTAACGGGTTAATGTAAAGCGTATGTTCACACAAAATTTATCAATGTAGAAAACAAATAACACAATTGTGCTACACTTTTTACCTTACTTACACTTTACCTTACACTTTTTTTAGTTAAAGCCTTTGACAAAAATTTATGAAGCGAATGACTTTTTAACCCGTTAATGCCAAGAGTCGACTATAGTCGACTTTACAAAAATAAAATCGTCTGCGTTTATCAAAGCTCTTTAATACAAATCTTCTGCTTTACATTAGATATCGTTTGATTATTCTGGTCGTTAACGGGTTAATGTAAAGCGTATGTTCACACAAAATTTATCAATGTAGAAAACAAATAACACAATTGTGCTACACTTTTTACCTTACTTACACTTTACCTTACACTTTTTTTAGTTAAAGCCTTTGACAAAAATTTATGAAGCGAATGACTTTTTAACCCGTTAATGCCAAGAGTCGACTATAGTCGACTTTACAAAAATAAAATCGTCTGCGTTTATCAATGCTCTTTAATACAAATCTTCTGCTTTACATTAGATATCGTCTGATTATTCTGGTCGTTAACGGGTTAATGTAAAGCGTATGTTCACACAAAATTTATCAATGTAGAAAACAAATAACACAATTGTGCTACACTTTTTACCTTACTTACACTTTACCTTACACTTTTTTTAGTTAAAGCCTTTGACAAAAATTTATGAAGCGAATGACTTTTTAACCCGTTAATGCCAAGAGTCGACTATAGTCGACTTTACAAAAATAAAATCGTCTGCGTTTATCAAAGCTCTTTAATACAAATCTTCTGCTTTACATTAGATATCGTCTGATTATTCTGGTCGTTAACGGGTTAATGTAAAGCGTATGTTCACACAAAATTTATCAATGTAGAAAACAAATAACACAATTGTGCTACACTTTTTACCTTACTTACACTTTACCTTACACTTTTTTTAGTTAAAGCCTTTGACAAAAATTTATGAAGCGAATGACTTTTTAACCCGTTAATGCCAAGAGTCGACTATAGTCGACTTTACAAAAATAAAATCGTCTGCGTTTATCAATGCTCTTTAATACAAATCTTCTGCTTTACATTAGATATCGTCTGATTATTCTGGTCGTTAACGGGTTAATGTAAAGCGTATGTTCACACAAAATTTATCAATGTAGAAAACAAATAACACAATTGTGCTACACTTTTTACCTTACTTACACTTTACCTTACACTTTTTTTAGTTAAAGCCTTTGACAAAAATTTATGAAGCGAATGACTTTTTAACCCGTTAATGCCAAGAGTCGACTATAGTCCACTTTACAAAAATAAAATCGTCTGCGTTTATCAAAGCTCTTTAATACAAATCTTCTGCTTTACATTAGATATCGTTTGATTATTCTGGTCGTTAACGGGTTAATGTAAAGCGTATGTTCACACAAAATTTATCAATGTAGAAAACAAATAACACAATTGTGCTACACTTTTTACCTTACTTACACTTTACCTTACACTTTTTTTTAGTTAAAGCCTTTGACAAAAATTTATGAAGCGAATGACTTTTTAACCCGTTAATGCCAAGAGTCGACTATAGTCGACTTTACAAAAATAAAATCGTCTGCGTTTATCAATGCTCTTTAATACAAATCTTCTGCTTTACATTAGATATCGTTTGATTATTCTGGTCGTTAACGGGTTAATGTAAAGCGTATGTTCACACAAAATTTATCAATGTAGAAAACAAATAACACAATTGTGCTACACTTTTTACCTTACTTACACTTTACCTTACACTTTTTTTAGTTAAAGCCTTTGACAAAAATTTATGAAGCGAATGACTTTTTAACCCGTTAATGCCAAGAGTCGACTATAGTCGACTTTACAAAAATAAAATCGTCTGCGTTTATCAAAGCTCTTTAATACAAATCTTCTGCTTTACATTAGATATCGTTTGATTATTCTGGTCGTTAACGGGTTAATGTAAAGCGTATGTTCACACAAAATTTATCAATGTAGAAAACAAATAACACAATTGTGCTACACTTTTTACCTTACTTACACTTTACCTTACACTTTTTTTAGTTAAAGCCTTTGACAAAAATTTATGAAGCGAATGACTTTTTAACCCGTTAATGCCAAGAGTCGACTATAGTCGACTTTACAAAAATAAAATCGTCTGCGTTTATCAAAGCTCTTTAATACAAATCTTCTGCTTTACATTAGATATCGTCTGATTATTCTGGTCGTTAACGGGTTAATGTAAAGCGTATGTTCACACAAAATTTATCAATGTAGAAAACAAATAACACAATTGTGCTACACTTTTTACCTTACTTACACTTTACCTTACACTTTTT
This sequence comes from Nectonema munidae, assembly GCA_030549495.1. Lineage (NCBI taxonomy): Eukaryota > Metazoa > Nematomorpha > Nectonematoida > Nectonematidae > Nectonema > Nectonema munidae. Next base: position 240,287 of record JAUIRK010000036.1, on the reverse strand, counting down.
TTAGTTAAAGCCTTTGACAAAAATTTATGAAGCGAATGACTTTTTAACCCGTTAATGCCAAGAGTCGACTATAGTCGACTTTACAAAAATAAAATCGTCTGCGTTTATCAAAGCTCTTTAATACAAATCTTCTGCTTTACATTAGATATCGTTTGATTATTCTGGTCGTTAACGGGTTAATGTAAAGCGTATGTTCACACAAAATTTATCAATGTAGAAAACAAATAACACAATTGTGCTACACTTTTTACCTTACTTACACTTTACCTTACACTTTTTTTTAGTTAAAGCCTTTGACAAAAATTTATGAAGCGAATGACTTTTTAACCCGTTAATGCCAAGAGTCGACTATAGTCGACTTTACAAAAATAAAATCGTCTGCGTTTATCAAAGCTCTTTAATACAAATCTTCTGCTTTACATTAGATATCGTTTGATTATTCTGGTCGTTAACGGGTTAATGTAAAGCGTATGTTCACACAAAATTTATCAATGTAGAAAACAAATAACACAATTGTGCTACACTTTTTACCTTACTTACACTTTACCTTACACTTTTTTTTAGTTAAAGCCTTTGACAAAAATTTATGAAGCGAATGACTTTTTAACCCGTTAATGCCAAGAGTCGACTATAGTCGACTTTACAAAAATAAAATCGTCTGCGTTTATCAAAGCTCTTTAATACAAATCTTCTGCTTTACATTAGATATCGTCTGATTATTCTGGTCGTTAACGGATTAAGGCACATAGGGAAACCAATAGGGTTCGAAAATTACGAAAAATATCACGACAGAAGATATTTAAATAGAATGTTTGGATCTTTTCGTTTAGACGGCCACATCAAGTAATCACCATTTCGTCTGCACAAACTTTTATTGCATCTCCACCGTGATAAAGCATGCTTCATTAAATGCCAATTTGCACACAGTCTCTCCTGATGCAACACTCCCTTATCTTGTAAGTAATAAATAGAAAAAAAATAATTTTTTAGCACTAAATAAATAACTATAAAAGGCAGACGAAATGGTGATTACTCTTACTGATTAATTGCCGTTAAAAACGGCCGGTTTCGAACCCTAGACACACTGTGTCCCATAAAATATAAATCGTTTGTTTAAGTTATATAAAAACTCGTTGAAAAGGAAACAGATGCTTAATTTTGGAAGAAGAAAAACCGTTTTAAACACAGAAGAAAAGGTAGGCAGCATAGTTCTTACTTTCGTTCAAACTGAGATTTTTGAAAAATAAGCATCTGTTTACTTTTTTCAATGAATTTTTATATAATTTAAGGCAGGCGATTTTCTTCGCTGTCTTACTCGTATAAAAGCGTTAAAATAAGTTCAAATAATTATTATCTTATTAAGTTATATCTTAATAATTATTTTAGACAGATAAAGTTGATATTCTAAGACTTGTCAAAACAAAACTCCTACGCTACCATTTATGAATTAGGCTTTTTCAGTATCTGCAAAAACGTTAGAAGAAACATCTAAAAGTTTCAATCGGTTAAAGACCAGAGTCGACTTTATAAAAATAAAATCGTCTGCGTTTAATACAAATCGTCTGCTTTACATTAGATATCGTTTCGTTATTCTGGTGGTTAATGGGTAAGTTACTTCCGATTTGCTTCTAAGATAATCATTGACAACATTTTCTTAAAAAACGACTTAAACATTAAGAATTATGCCATTTTTTGCTTTATTTGATACTTTTATAAATATAACTAGAATATTTTTATATATTTAAAATAATGTCTCTATGGCTGAAAAGCGCTGGGGAGTCGGAGTCGTATGTTTTTAGGTGTCTAAGTCAGAGTTGGTGGAGTCAGAGATTTTAAAGGAACAGAGTAGGAGCCGGGTGCGGATTTTTTTGAAGATTAAAAATTTTTTTAAGTGTTCCAAAAAATGAAAAAAGGTGCTTTTTACAGAATGGACCTTCTTTACTTTAGTTGAAGTCGGAAGTGAGAGTTAGCTTGAAATATTTTAAATTGTCAAGTAACTGGAGTCGGAGTCAGAATTTTGTAAATCACTCAGGCAAATTCTCTAACAGATATCGACTATTATGAAATTAACTCTTATATAAGAAAAGTAAACACGGGTTTCTTTTTTGACAATATTTCGTGCAATGACATACTCTTGGCAATAAATGAACTCAAATCTAGTGATTCAAAAGATTTCTACGGTATCTCCATCAATCAACAACAGTTTTCCTTCATCATTCAAAAAAACCAGAGTTATCAACGAGGGAAAAAAAAAGAAGACTTCCTATTATCGTCCTATAAGTTTGATCTGTTCTATCTCAAAAATAATTTACAAGCGTAGTGTAGCATATTTTGAATCCAATAACTTGTTTTATTCAAATCAATTTGGTTTCAGAAAGACCCACTTAACTGGACATTTGCAAAGTTACTTTTTAGATTTGATCATTTCTTCTTTAGATAAAAATGAGTCAATACTATCAATTTTTTTCAATCTTCAAAAGCCTCATCCCATTCTTTTGCATACAATATGGTTTTGATAAAAATTCTCTATTATTTTTCCAATCAAATCTTTCTGATCGTTTATATAAATGGGACTCTATCAGATTTTATGAGAACCACATTTGGAGTGCCACAAGGTTCTTTATTGGGACTATTCAAATGATAGTATAACTGACCTGACTCTTTTGATTAAACTGAACAGTTCAGTGTTCACAAAGTATGATAGCATTGATAGCTATATTAACTATGTATTAGACAATCTCTTTAGATGGACAGATGTAAACGGAATGCTTATCTAAAAAGTGTTACACTTTTATAGTTCGAAAAAAGATGAAGTAAATCTTGATAGGTATTCTATTGAATGATTTTACTCGTTTAATTTCTTTGCATTAGTCACAAGTGAAAACTTAAAGTGGGAAAATCATTTATCTCAAGTTATTTCAAAAATTAGTGATGCTGTTGGAATTGTTAAAAATTTTAAAGAACTCTTTTCCATTAGAAGTCAAGCTCACAATCTATAAATCGCTGATATTACAACATTTGTACTATAGTGTTCTCAATTGAGGAAACTATAGCTCAGAAATAATTCTAAAACTTCAATGATTATAAGCTTCTGCTGTTTCCCGACACATACAAACTACAAGTCCTGAAGTTTACATAGAATTATTTTGGAAATTTTCTACCTGATTGTTTTGACAAATGGTTTTAACCAAACCCCTCGAAAACATCTTATTGCTTACGCTCATTCAATCAACGTCAGCCTTTCGTGACCATTGTATCATATATGATACATAAATAATTTTACCTTCGTCTGCTTTTTCAAATAGTTTTGTATATGAATCTTCTGCTTTTTAATAAATATAGTCTGATTTTTCTGGTCACGAAAGGGTTATTAATATTCCTTCCTATTCAAAACCAAAATCAAAAGTTACACTGAAATATAGGCGTGTAAAATTTGGAACAATTTTCATTTTTTTATTACAAACTTTGGTTCAAAGAATTGAAAGCTTATTTAATCAATGAATGCCATTATCAGTGTTATATATGTCAAAAATATTATATAGAAAAATATATATTTTTCTTTTTTATCCTTTCATTATGTAATATTTCCTACTCTTCGCATCATAATTCACTCTTGCTTAGGGTGCTCAAACCTTCTGATCATCCTTGCAAACTTAAACTGTTTATTATTTTCATCTCTCAAATTTTATAATGTTATTTATGTTTTAATAATTTTGATATTTTATTTACCTGTATTTGTTTGTTTAACCCATTAAGTCTCAATGCTCCCATTTGGGAACATAAGTAATTTCATCTTGGTCTGATTTCTTCAATGACTTTGAATATAAATCGTCTGCGTTTTTTTAGATATCGTCTGATTTCTATGGTACTTAATGGGTTAATAAACTCTCTCTCTTTCTTGCTTAGCTTTATTTATTTTATTATTAAAAAAAATGTATATTTATAATGAATTATACTTTTTATAAATTTTAAAATTTTATTTTTATTATATATATTTGAATTAATTCAAATTGAGTACTCTTATTTCTTGATAAAGCGAGAAGTAAAGGCGATGTTTACAATTCCAAAAATTTAGCAAGAGATCCATATGAGGCCTGAAGCCTTAGCAACTCGTTTGCTCATAAAAGAAAGGAGTATATTTTTAAAAGTACGATTAATCATATACACAGGCCTCATATATCGGGGCATATGCCCTGCTGCAGCTCTTCTTTGTGGCAGCAAATATAAATAAATATAGAATACGAGGCCAATGTAAAGATAAAAGTAATGCGTAGGGTGTTTTCATCGAGAAGGCATAATTGCGCAGCTTGTAGAGAAAAAGAGGCTTGATGGGGGATCGAACCCAAAACCTTAAGTTATCAAAGCATCTAACCAACTTTAATCACCCCCTCCCTCCCCCGCCCATTCAATGTAGAAATGACAGAGAACTTTTTAAAATTGCTAAAGCATCTAATGAAAATCAATTTGGATGCAATTGTATGATCTGAGACATGTCACCGCCTTTGAAAAAAGTATTCTTCAAAAAAGGTATATAAAATTTTTCAAATCATAAAAAAATGAAATGAGCGCAGGCAGTGAATGAAGCATCAATGAAGTTTTTGCACTTCGGTGCCACATGGGCAATACAAGAACAAAAATTGATACATTTAGAACACAATAAAAAAAGGACTTACAGGTTGTGTAAAAATTTTCCGTAAGATAATTGTTAATATCAGCAGATTGATTTAAGAATTTGTTTCCATCAATGAGAACTGGAACAGTGCCAGCCTTGTTGATTTTAAGAAAATCAGGATTCAAATTTTCATGTTTCAGCAAATCAAGGTCAATGTACTTGGGTTTTATCTCCAAATAATTTATCAGCAATAACACCTTAAAAAGAAAGAGTAAATATTTTGATAGTATCTCATATAGAATTAATACCATAAACGTATTATAAGTATCCTTCTTTTAAAGAATGAAATCTTAACCCGCTAACGACCACAATAATCAGACGATATCTAATGCAAAGCAGATTTGTATTAAAGAGCATTGATAAACGCAGACGATTTTATTTTTGTAGTCGACATATGTCGACTGTGATTGATAACCGGTTAATCAACAAATATAAAATTTCTAAATGTTAGCGTGAATTAACAGAATAAAATCGGATGATTTAGTATTTTTTTATAAAAAAAACAAAAGCATTCAAACCTAATATTTAAAATGGACTTACTAAAAACGAAAAGCACACATTTTAAATCGTAAAAAATATGTAAATAGGAAAAAAAGCCCAGACTATCTCGATATATGGAAAACAAAAAATATCATAGAAAAGAAGATACTTACAATATTTAGGGAGAGGAGAGTGTAGCCATTGGTTATCTCTAAGGCACGACACTCCAAATAATTTATCCTCAAATCCTTATTGGAAGGAGAGTTGAAAATTTTGTGAGTGAAAACTGTGGCATTTCTCTTTTTTTTTGGATGCATGAGATAACATAACATCTTGAGTATATGTATATTGCTAAGAATCAAGTAATCATCAGATGTTTAAGCTCATAATAATCACCCTGTGCTATCCAAGTGAACTATTATTCGAAAGTTTAGTCTTTCAATTTTAAGTACCAGGGGGAATTAAAAGGCATTGGCTTTCGGGCAATTTAGATTCAATTAGTGATGAAGTATCGGGTAATACCGATACTAAGAAAATATTTTATTCTGTTGACTTTCAATGATTTCTGAATTTCTGCTAAAGACTTGCCTGCCATTTGTAACTTAAAAATAGCATTCTATCACTTATATCTTTAGCCATTATGTGATAAATATTAAATCTAAAAAGCAAATAAATCGTTAGTAATGTTAGTATGTAAATTTGGGTGATAAAATATGATTTATAATGGCTGGATTTTAATGGACGAGCACATTCTCCGACGAAAGGGCTTCATCCTTCAACAAAAAAATCCTTCAACTTCTGGTAAGTATCTTCTTGCCCTCGTCCCCAATGCCAAGGTTCAGGCTTTGTCGTTAGGCGGTAAAGAGTGGAGTAATCAGGAAGAGTTGAGGACATCGTTGACCTTGGAACCATTGGCGATTCCTTCGGATGATAACAGATGCCCAAAGTATTCAACACACTGTTGCCCAAATTTGCACTTCTTCAGGCGACATCGGAGATCTTTTTCGTTTGTAGAAGGCGCCTCAGATTGTTGACGTGGTCTTTCGCTTCTTTACCCGTGAACAAGAAATCATTGCTGACTTGATTCCGAATGCTAGCCTCTTTTTAAGCAAAACCCTCTTGTAAATATTCAAGGTAAGCTTTAGTTGACTTATAAGCCTTAGCCGAAACTGATTGCACGCATCAGACAAATTGATGTTGGAAAATCCGTAACCACCGTCTTTTTTAAGTTTGCACACCAATTCCTCCGAAAGGGGTAGCGGATGACGATGATTCTTCAGATGAGGGTTCACAGTAACGGAGTAGTCTCCACTACAGGTGTACGTGAGGTGGGCCACTAGCGCGGATTTGCGGGATCCGCACATAAATTGTGGGTGCGGACATTTATTTAACAGCAGGGGCGTGCGGGAATGATTTCAATATTAGTAATCCAGGTTAACATATAAAATTGCGGGTATATGAGAATTATTTCTCATAAAATTGAATAATTTATAGGATATTCATTCATAGCTCATATCTGATTTATAAAGTGTAGCATCATCACATCACATACATCACGCACACTGACACTTTTACATCATCAATCCATTTGTTTCTTTTTATTACACTTTCTGTTGCACGTAATGTTTATGAATTGTGACAAGCGCTGATAATGAGCGTAACTTCAGTTTTGCTGACCATTTTATTTATGCAAGAACAGTTTAAAAACCAACAAGACATTGATTTTGTATTTTTAAACAGTGCTATAAATAATAAAATTTTGTAAAATTTAATTATATTCTTCATTGAAATTGAAGGCTGGGTCCGGGTTTTAAAATTTTAAGTGCAAAGCGGTTGTGGGTATTTTTTATTGCATTGATTTTAACTATATCTCCAAGTAGAAATCTTGGAGACATCTCAGTTCTGATTTCCACCGTTTGGGGAACCGCTTGAAAATATTGACACTCGTTTTGCAACTTGTTGTCCAGATTCAGATGACTGAACACAGCGTAGCATCGTTCGTAAAATCCATAAATTTGTCCACTGAAATCTTTAGTTGCTTAGTAGCAACCCGGCCGAGGAGATTGAGGTCAATGGTAGCCTTGTTGGCGATGTCTGTATACTCTTTCATTCCTAGTATCTTGATCTTTACCACGAAGCTCCCATGAGTAAACAAGCTGTGCTTGCTGGCGGATTTGTATTCAGGAGTTGTCCCAAGTCGTCCTACTACTGCTTTGTAATGAAGTTACCCGTCGTAGCCGTATCGATCTCTATGATGCATTGTTAACCCGCTATCTTAACAGGAACTTTTAGCTTGGGGAAAGTCGGTTCGGTTATAAACATGACTCCAATAATGGCCTTCAGATGCGCCTTCTCATCAGCATTCTTCTTCCGACACAGCCTCCAGATGTCCCTTGGTGTTGAAAAAGTGTCTGATAGCATCCTTGAAACGACATTCATTAGTCTTGTAGTCGGGCTTGCCACAGCGGTAGCAGATAACTGCCCTTTTCAGCTTCACTTTGATTCTAAGGAATCGTTTTGAGTGGCTGAATCTTCCGGTCTATTTCAGTGACAGCTTCGGATTTGGATCCGTAGACGGTTTCCTCGGCGACCTTAGCAGCACCTTAAGTTTCAGTGGCGGTTTCGATGCGAGGTCTAGTTTTTACCCTTTATAGACCTTTACTTTTAACAGGGCCTTCAGGAAGGCATCGTTGTTGATAGAGCAGATAAACCGTGTACTACATAGGGCTTCACCTTGAGAGTTCTTGATTGAGGACTGCGTCTTGATGTATGCGAGCCGTCAGTTTGTGGGTGGTTTGGCGGAGATTGCGTTGTATGTCGCTCGATAATTGAAAATGTTTACGGACTATGAATCACTTGAGATAAAAATTGACATTTCTTAAAGTTGACGATCTCGATCTCGTCCAAAAATAGATCATTGATGTCTTTGGGCAGTTAGATTGGACACAATCTTGTAGAGGGTAGAAGACTGGTTCGTCAGAAAAATATGTGCTTTTCGGTCTTCGCGAATAGAAATGACTCCCTAAAATGTGTAAAACTGGGCGTAGTAATCGGCCCAACTTCCACCGTAGAGTCAAAGGGCGCAAATTTAGAAACTGTATTGATCAGAGTAGAACAAACCACAGTTGGTTTTCTAGCGATGTTCTCGAACAGCTTCTCCGTTCGTTGTTCGTCTTCACGACCTTGCTGCATCAGCTTAAGCAGGTACTTAACTTTCGCCATGGTATCTCTCACTAATCTTTTCAATCCGGTGACGTCGATCGTAGATGACATGAGTCTTTCGGCGTGTTCAGAACGATACTGCTGGATGAGCCAGATAGACTCACAGAAGCAGAGCAGGCACACAGAATAGTATAAATAAGATTTATCATACATGGTATCGCGATAAAAGAAATACAGAAAGAAAGCTGTGTACACATATTTATATGCAGTTTTGTAAGTATTCAAATGGGCAAATTAACATGGGATAGAAAAGTGTACACCAATATTAAAATTAGAGATTGTCAAATTAGCATGATATAAAAAATGAAATTTGAATAAAAGAAAAGCAATTGGGCAAAAAATTCACATTAAAATTTGAATGTATAACACAAAAAGAAAAGCAATGTTCATGACTCGCGTACGGGTTTAACGTCATACATAACAAGTTTTATTAAATTTATAGAAATATTTTTATTTCAAACTTTTAAGAAAGACAAGGGAGGCCCTACTTCTCTCTGTAAATCCCGGTATTAATAAAAATAGTTATAATTTTTACAATTATGCAATAAAAAAAATTATTCAAAATTTTAAATTTAGGAAAATATATTTATACTCGACGGCAAAAGTAGCATGAATTATTTTTATAAAGAGTAAACGACATTAAAATTATCGGAAAAATACAATAAAATAAAATTTTTAATAATTAAAAAAACAGTTAATTATTTATAAATGTCGATTATATATGCTTTTATAACACAGTAAGTTGGCTTTTTAATATATTCCGATATTTTTAACTTTTTTGGTATTTTTATGAAACCGGTAGAAGGAAAATTTTTTTAATTGTCGCTATTGCATCTAAAGGAAAAAAATCCTATAGTGATGTCACGATCAGAAATAAAAACAAGTAAAATTGGATAAGATCACTGCCATTTAATAACAAAGGTAGGTAGGTAGGTAGATCTCAAAGCACTTTTCAGCGTGTGCTGATATGTTCGCGTCTTGAGAGTTTGTCATAGGGTTATTAACGGTAGTCAAAGTAGTTTCAATGGTGTCAATGAGGGGATTTTAGTAATGTTAGCTGTATCATAAGATCTGAGAATACTGTTGGAGATTTATTAAGTAAAGAAAGGCAGCGATTTAGAAGATCTTGGCGATGATAAGAGAAGATTTGACATGTGAAGATGAGATGGTATGGAGTTTCTATTGTGTCGCATCCGAAACGACAGTATGGATTTTCGCTAACTTTAATTCGGAAGAGATATATTTTGTATGGGCAATGGCTTGATAGCCAACAAATAGTTGAAAGCGGTGGTGTCAATTTTTGTTTTTGAAAGTTGTGTGTATTGTGCTGATGTGTGGTAAAGAGGAGATTAGTGCATTTTGAGATGAAGATATGGACATCTGCCATACTTCTACAAAAGATAAGTTATTGTGCGTTAAAAAGGTTTTGACAGGTAGGGAGTTGATGAGAGGGATGTGGGAGGTCAGGTGTAAGTTTGAGGTTAAGTAGTCTACGAGGGAGTTTTCTGGTATGTTTAGGTATCGGTAAAGAAATGGATGGTAGTAAAGTGGAGAAGGAGGTAGTTAATTTTGTTAGTGATCGTAGTGCAGACATGTAAAAGGCTGAAGATCTCGCATTCGGAGATTGAAAGTACAGGATTTAATCGAGAGCCATGGGTGTGAAAGGGGCGAGTGGAAGAGCCTTTGAAGAAGGCGTAAGCAAAAGGAGCACTTAGGGATTTCTTTGAGGCGTCTGTGAAGATACATAGAGAGGTTGATGAAGAGTTAGAAAGAAGGTGTAAAATTGATTGTTTTACAAAAAAAATTTTTTTGCATATAGAGGTTTTGAATGGATTTTGTGCAGATGGGTGAGTTAAAAAATATGGATGTATAGAGGGATTAACTAGGTAGTTGGTAATATTTGGGGGTGAGACTTTTTACCCAAATACACCCAAACAGATGAAAATAAATTTAAATATTAATAGAATAAGTTAAATATACATAGAAGAATTATTCTCAGGATAAAACTAATATAAAATTATAAATTTGATATTGAATTATAAAAAATTAATCTAGTTTTTTTTTAATTAAAATTGTTTATATTATAATTATAACTTAAAATATAATAATTATTTATAAATAATAATATAATTATTTTATAATAGTAAGTTTGATAACACAAAATAATTTTTTAATTTAAATAATTACTAATATGTGTGGCCTGGCAAGAAAATGGGTGACATAAAAATATATAACAACTCTCGTTCAAACTTAAATATCTGTGTATCTTTTTATTTTAAGCATTTATTTAATATTATTTTTAATTTCAAGTTCTTATTTGTAAATAAAGAACATATTTGTGTGTATTTGGGTAAAAAGTCCTACCGGGTAGTTAGTAATATTTGGTGCAAATTTTACTAATAGAGTAGAGTAGTGTTAGGAAAAAATGAGGGAAGTAAGTTGTTGTATGTCAAGATGAAGCGCTTAATGAGTTGAAGTTGTAATGATAGGGTGTTCGTTAGAATTTCTAGGCATTGTGTGGAAGTAGTACAATACGCGTTGGTGATGCAAATTAGGCAGATGCGGTGAATTTTGTTAAGAAAATGATGGTTGTGGGGTGTTTTAAAGAGATACGACAGGAAAGAATTTCGTATTGAATTACTGGGAGGATTAAGGATGAATATATGCATTTGGTGTGTTTGGGACGGAGGCCCCATTTATAAGAGATAGCCCTTTTAAGTGAAAAATATCAGATTGAGAATTTTTGGTATATTTTTTTAAAGTGTATTGAAAATTTTTGATTGGACTGGAGGTTAAGTCCTAGATATTTGATAGTTTTTGAGGCAGGTATAGAAGTACAGGTATTTAAATGAAAGCGTAAATGTTCTGTGTGTTTGCGTGTGAAGTGAATGAGGCTGGTTTTACTGGATTTAAAGAATATCTTATGTGTGTTTGCTATATCTTGTAACTTTAGTAGAAATCAAGAGGATTTGGTGAGGTTTTCTTGTTGAGAGTTACTGGTGAAAGTGAATATGTCATTTGAAAAACATTGAGAGAAAACTGTGCTACTGTAGATTAGATCGAGAAAAGGGTCTATGAGAACTAGCCAGAGGATATCGCAAAGACATCCTCCTTGGGGAGTTGAGAGGGTTAGCTTATGGATGTAAAGGGAAGGGCAATGTCGGAAAAAGAGACAGCGGTTTCAAACGTATGAACCTATAAATTTGATGATTTCTTATAAACCTGGTAGAAGATGGACCGTGGTCATTTTCATTAATTACTTGGATGTTGAAGGTTTTGATTCTTGGGTGATTTACAATTTTAATTGTAATAAACATCGTTCAACTAGAGAAGGCGGGAGAAAATTTTTTTGAAGCATTTATCTCACAAACTTTGCGAACAATCAATGCTCATTCGCCCTAAGGTTTCACAAATTTCTAGGCCCATCAAAAATCATTTATCATATTATGGCTTTTTTTCACAAGGAGAAAACGTTGAAAGCAGCTACACTGGCAGTGGATATTGTTCGATACCGGAACATTCTTTTCTATCATGTCCTACTTGTTATTCTGATATGTAGAACAATTTTTTGTACACTGTTTATGTAATTTCAGTAAACTATTTGATGTGTTCAAATTGTCTTTTTTAAAATAAAAGTTTATAGATGGCGTTAATTTTTATTTTTTTGCATAACATTTTATCATTATATAATTACAAAAATACTTAATTTGTGTCTAAATTACCAAGGAGGAACCCGTTAATAAAAATTTTAGAGAAAAAGAGGAAGAAAAAATTTTAATCAAAATTTTGTTTTGACGGTCAAACCACATATTGGTTCCAAAATTTATAGTTTACTCAAAAAAGTAAAAAAAATTAATTAATCTGAAAGCTCTTTAAATTTACATGTTCTTTTAAAACTATCTTACATATTTATTTAACATCAAAATTTTGATCTAAAATAAACAATGGAGTAAAAAGCCTTACAGTGGTATACGAAGGTTAAACGACTGGTCAGTGTGTTAAGTTGGTATGGGAGAAAGGCCTCACTCTCCGTGGAGATGATGAAATTTGGATCGTTCTCACAATGGCAACTACTTTGGGTTACTAGAACTTTTGGCAGAATATGATAATTTCCTAGGACAACACATTAGGTTAGTGATTCTTGCCATACAAACTATTTGTCTTCAACTTTCTGTGAAGAAATTGTTACACTAATGGACATTCAAGTTTTCAACGAAATTACTTCACCCATAAAAGTGTCAAAATACTATTCAGTCGCGCTTGATTCCACAGCTGATGAAGGTAACGCTGATCAACTATCTCTGATTTTCAGATGCAAGAATCATGATACACCCGTTGAGAGATTTGTAGGATTGATGAATTTCTTTAAACACCCAAAATACGTTCAGAGGCAAAAGGTCTCCACGACAAGATGTGCAAATTGGAGACTGGTATTTACGATGAATTTTGGTACAACATTATTCCTCAAGTTAACGCTAAAGGTGATAAACTGCAAGATCCCAAACTGGATTTGAACACAGCAGTAGCAGCATTGAAGTCTCTGCAGTCTTTTGTGAGTGAAAAACGAGAGCACTTTCGGAAAAGGGAGAGTAATGTCTGGAACTGATAAATATGTAAAGACATGCGAACGTTATCGAAGTAAGCGCTTTAATCCATCCGATTATGGAAGATTAAGAGAAGCTACACTTTCTGCATCTGAAAAATTTGGAGTTCAGTACTTTCTCCGTGTAGTTGATCAATATCTGAGATCTTTGGAGCAACTTTCAAAATCCTATGAGATTCATAGGATCTATATATAAGTATAGAATCTTTTCGGTTTTTTGAGAAAACTGGATTCATTGGACTACAATAAGATCGAAGCGCTGCTGCAAAATTAGTTGCTGAATTATAATGATGATTTAGATCAAACACTTGGTGCTGAACTTGTGCAGTTTGAAGCTTTCTTCACTGAAACAAAAATAAAAAGTGGCTATTTGAAAATCTATACCTGTCGTTACCTGTGTTTAAAAATCACGTCAAAAACTATTATTTAGCATTTTATGAAATGGAACCAAAGTGTAACCTGAAATGTCTCAGTTGCAACCAAAGAACTTTAACCCTTTAAACGGTTTCTTTTCATAGTGTCAAACTCATAAAACGAGAATTGGAATAAATAAAAAAAAACCCTAAAGCAAAACACAATAATTTAAGATATAGGAGCAAAAAGAAATTTACGAACAGTATAATTTAAGTAAGGGGCTTGTTTCTTGAATTTGCTAGTGTAAAATTTTATCTTGACAAGGATATTAGTGCAGTGATTACTCCACGAAAGATCACGAGTCAAAGTAATTCCAAGGTAATTGAAAGAATTTACAAAGGGAGAAGACGACTATCAAAAATTTTTTTTGGAAATGACAAAATTTTAGAGGTAAAAAAACATACATTTGAATTTATCATACTTAAAGCTTATTAATTAGTTTATATGATTAAAGAAAGTGTAGCAATTTTTTTTAGGTTCTGTCTCAAATATTAAGAATGCAATTGGTACTGACCCTAAATATCCTTGTTTTATCTTGCTATGGGATAGACAATCAAATGAGAAATGGAGGAAATGCAGAAAAAGCTATTGTTATTTGTGAACAATTTATTTGAAAAGAAGTTCAGAATGTATATTTAGTATTCAAGAACTTTTGCAGAGTTATAACAATCTAAGAGGGAGGAAAATGGATTTTCTAAGACCACAAATTCTCCTAATAACTGTAGAAACTACACTGAATAGCAAGATGAAAGGAGATATTCTAGCCATGAAAAAAAGCATATTACTGTTGGTCTTTTCCTTCAGATCAATATATATTCTTAGATATTTTTAATGTAAATAAAAACAAAAGTATAACATGTGTAGTCATTATTGAACAAAAACTATTAGTATTTTTGAATATAGCATAATCAGACTTAAATTCTGTAAAAAACACACAAGAAGAGCAAAATTTTTTTTAAAACGGATGCCCATTTTATGAATGTTTTTCTATATTTGTAAGATTCGAATAATTTGTAGATAGGTTTTATATATAAGATATTTTTGAAATTATTGTCCTGCTTGTATAAGTGCTTAAAAAATTAAAAACATTAATAATAATAATTGAGTTTTAAGAAATTTTCAATTAATAAAAATTCTCCAAATTAAAAAAAATCAAAACACAAACAAGCAATTTTAGCTTACTTCATGATACCACTGCAAAGCGTATTATAACTTAGTTCAAAGTTTAGAATACTTTTTCCCAAAACCCCGTCTGCTATTCTTCACTTCCTTTGACTCTTAACCCATGTATCCCAATCACTTTTGTGGAAGCTAAAAATGTTATATCAAATTTAAAACTTCCTCAGGAGTGTATATGATCTCCTATAGTCATATCAAATTCGTATTTCCTCTAATATCGAATTTTCTTATTAATATATTTAATACATGTCTTAAATTCTCCCGTTTTATCTTTAAAAGAGGATTATTATTAGTACTTCTACCTAAATTTTCTAGTTCACAATTAAATATTTCAGTTGGAGGTCCATCACTCTTCTACCATGTATAGGTCTTGAAAAAGTTGTTGGTATAAGAACGATTGATCATATTACCCAGTCTAAAGGTATAAACCCGCTTCAGTTTACCTATATAAATTAAAACTCTGCAGATATAGCAGTATAACGTTTAGCATCGAAGATATACGAATGCTTTAAGACAAAACAGTGCATAACAAACTTCGCTTGTCATGATTGTATACTAAATAATATGATGAACATGAACCTTCCTTTATATCTTGTTAAGTTTATCAAATCTTATTTAAAAGACAGAACAATTTCACCGAAAGACACTCAAATTCTCAATTTTTTGAATGCTTTTATCAGGGATTTTAAGATGATGACCTTATGTTTGAGGTTCAGGGTAATGATCCAGATGCAAACCTTCTATTGAAGAAGAAGTTTATTTATCATAGAGTTAAGATAACAAGGTTTACATACACACATAAAAAATAATATAGATATGGAATATAACAAAAGATAGAATGCGATATGTGATAGGATATTTCGCAAGGCCATAAAGCCGCTTAAGGAGATATCCTAACTAAATAAACGATATAAAAAATATAAAAGAAAAAAACGATATAAAAAAAAAGTAAAAGAAAAAAAACGAAATATAAGTTATGAAAATATCATATACAACATAATTTAAATGTACAATGATGCTTAGGAAAGAAAACTAGAAAAGTAAAGCACTAATATTTTATCAACGCTAGAAGCAAACCTTCTATTAGTTTACAAAATTATTAATCGACTCATTTTCCTAAACAACCCTTATCGCCTTACTATTAAAACTCAAGTCCAAATCCTCCAAATGCTCCTTAATATACAAAATTTTTAAAACCTAATCCTTGTTGAAAGATCATTTATCTATAAGGTTTGTCTCGTCCAGAGGGCACTAAGGTATCTTAGGAAATGAATTTGTTGATTCTCATGCCAGACAAGCACTCTCTTTCGAATCCGTTCGATCCAATGTACCCCTTTCCTCTTTCAAGTAATGCTTAAATGAAAATATTAATTCTGAAATGGACCAGAGATTTGGAAATTGAGAAAACGAGATTGGATTAAGATTGGAAATTGAGATTTGTTCAATGTAGAAACGAGGGCATATCTTGTGTTCTTTCCGAGTTAATTAGATGGCACACTGATTGCTGCTGTTGTAAAAATTTTTTTATACTTGATAAAAATGTAATGCATCCTTTTGTAGATTTGGCTGTGATAATACTGAAAATTACAATCATCTGTTATTTCAATGTACTCATACAAGTTGCCTATTTGAAAATTTTAGTGTACTTTTATACAGAAAATATGCATACGCATATCAAATCTCTCACAGCTCATCCCAAAAACTTACAGATTAAGTGCTCATTTTATTAAAAAGTAGAAAATCATTTACGCTCCCCCCTCCCCCTTGAAATTAATAATAATCTAAAATATGTTTTTTATGTATCTTGTCTTATTGATTACACAATACGCACCTTTTCATCCTTACTTCCTACTCGCTTGACTCCCGGACCATATTTCATTGAGTTTTCTTTTCTTTTCTTTATTTCTCTGTAATTGGCTGACATTTTCAGTCACCTCAACCTATCAGCACTAAGCCAGCTTTCGAGCCTTTGCGGCATACAAGCTAAGTCAATTCAATCAAACAAATTTAAAAAACATTAACTTTAGAACATAATTGAATTAAAAGTATGCATTGTTAATGTAGTTTTATTGATCTTGGCATAAATTAGTCACGCTCAAGAAGTTTACACTAATTTTTTTATAGCGATTTTGCTATCTACAATGCCATTTTGATAATTTTTTAATATTATTGGTTTCAGATATTTAGTCAAAACCATTTTGGATATTATTCCATATAAGATGTTTTAATTTTTGAAAATATCTTTGTTACCTCCCTTTGACTTGCCACATCACAACTGCATACAAAATATATATTTTTTCTAAGAGTTTATTAATAGTATTCATGTTAATACATTTCGTCCATTTTTATTGATAACTAAAACAAATCCTTAAAATATCTTTTTATTGTATCAAATCTTACTTACACGTCTTCACTCAACTTATAATAACTTTTAAATACGATCTTCAATATATGTAAATCTTTGAATTTAGGTTTTTTACATCGAAGTCAAGCATGAAATTAGTTGAATCTGTCATAATTATAATTGAAAGAAAATGAAAAACTCATTCTAGATCTAATACATTTACTAAATATTTTTTGTAGGCTCCCTTTTATGCTATTAAATTTTACAATTAACGATCAAATCGGTTCTGAACATTTGGTTGTGAAAAGCTTTACTTTTCAATTCGACACATGTTCGACTTAACAAAATTTCTTCAAATTTTCCTTCATCTTATGTTCAAAGATAACGGTATTTAAAACAAAGAGACCTTATTAACCGCATTTTATTTATTATCAAAACGTAAGTTTTCTTAAATATCGAAGTGCTAATTTTTTAATTTAGTGGTTTGAATCCTACTTTAGAATGCAAATGTTGGCGATTACTGCTCCAAAAGAACCCTATGAGTAAAGATAAAGTTAATGAAAAAATTATTTATATTTTATTAACATTTTTTTAAATATAATCAATATAATGTTTATTCGAAAAAAGTAAAAAAATTTAAATAAGTACTTTAAAAATGAAGAAATAATTTAAAAGTTAGTCGAAAGTTTTGCAGTAAAAAGGCATTGAAGACAATTTCCTAAAGTACCGATTTAGTTTGGGCCGGCATGGCTTGTCAATCGGCTTACTCCAGAGCGTTCCAGCATAACCCAATTCAAGGATCTTGTGCAGGAAGACGGTGATGAAAATATCAGAAATTGTAACGCAATTGCAAAGAGCGTATTCATTATCTATTTGACAAAATAAACATATGTATATGCGATTTTAACATCATTAAGGTACAGCATACTGTATTAATTCTTAAAAATGTGAGACTCCTATTTTCTTGGCAGTCCTATCTTCTTTTAGCACGCCTTTCTGTCTTATATAAGTTTGTGCACGGAAGAGAGGGATGTCCCTTCATTCATCCTTAGATGTGATGTTCCTCAATTCATACTCTTTTAACGCATCTCATACGCTATCAATAATTCTGCTATTATTTTCCGTCTTTCAGGATTCTAATATTTCCTTCTTGTTCATAAATTTTTGTTTATCTTTGTAATTTTTATAATCCTTGTTGAAAGATGAATTAGTACTTTTGGGATCTAAGCGAATATCAAAGCAGACAATTAGTATTGAAAATTGTGGCTCTGAAAAGGGGTAAGAAAATGTTCACTTCCTATTTTGTATGCTGATAAAAAAAAGTTCTAAATAAAAATCAATTATTATACTTCTTACCAAACGAGAAAGAAGACTCCAGAATGTCAAGCACTTTTTCAACTTCTACTAATGCCGCCTTCGTTTCTTCTAGCGAAAATCCAGACTTTCTTTTTTCAGCAAACAAAAATTTCTCATCATAAACTTCTGATAATTCTGGATATTTTTTGGAAAGCATCTTTATTTGTGTTGGTTTATTTATATTGCTCTCTATAGAAAATATATATAGGGTTGAGTAGGGGTTTATATAGGTGGTTGGGAGGAACACACAAGTTTGTGCTCCGATTCGCAGTGTTAAAAAAAGTTAAATACAGATGCTTATATTTTTATTGATAAACTACAGGAACTAATATTTCTGAACAGAAATAGGGGCGTGAGTAAGGTTGGTTATATACTGTACTTCGATGACTCAGGGTCTTGTGCTCGATCCCGCACCAAGCCTACTTTCTTCATAGTTCGATACAATCGGCGCAATTGTGTCTTCTCGATGAAAACACCCAACGCTTCACCTTTACCCTTTATCAATTTTAAAATGTTTACTTCCGAAAATTTCATTTAGTCGTGATAAGCAATGTTAAATGCATGTACTGCAAATCATATAAATAAATTTCTGAATTAAATTTCCTGCCCCTAATTAAATTATTATAGCTTAAACAAAAACCTTTTAATTTTGTTGGGTCCGGCATTTTTGTAAAAACAAAGAAGAGTTTTATTCAATTTTACTAATATTTTAATCTAGTATAATTAATGCCGGAGACAACAAAATTATCTAGCTTCAGTTTATGAAAATATATTTTAAAAATGGCATTATCTTTCCCTACCCCTAAAGCTGAAAAATCTTTTTCTTTTTGCAATATATTATAAAAATATCATTATTTAACCCTAAACATAAGTTAAAAATCCCTTAGCCGTCCTATATTTTTTGATTTTTTAAGGAATATTTTGTTATTCTCTAATTAATTGAGAAATGTATTATTTAAAATCGTGAAAATTGCAAAAATATAGGTAATAACTTTTGTAACATCATTTCCCCCAATCAGGTATATGAAATCTTACATCTAGATTACAAGTTGTCTACCCCCGTTCAACTTTACAGATTATGAAAGCATATATACATAAGCATTACAACCAATCATATTGTTTCCATGAAATAAAACCGCAATTTCAAAGTTATTTTGTGTGGAATTTTAAAATGGAGTTTCAATGTGTATGGAAAATATTTTTTGAAATTTTTTATCTTAAGTATATTTTTTCATTTCCATATTTAAATATATAATAAGCTCTGGCATGTTATTATTAAATATGAATGAGAATCTGATTGACATCTGAGATGCAGACATATCCGAGCTGAAGAATAAATCATAGAAGAATGCGATCAACTTACGCCATAAAATTTTTCCACTCCAAACAATCACCGCTTACAGCTCGATCTTGTAAACAAAATAATCCATTATTTGGAAAAAAGTTAATATAAACGCAATAAAACGTTTCCTATCAAAAAAAATTTTTTTTTTATTTATTTTTATAAATATATCATAATTTTTCAGGAATGATCACATATCCCAGTTTCAACCCACCCCAGTATTAAATAGCGTCCTAGTTAAAAAAAAAATCAAAGACAGAGTATATTCAAAATGGGTAATAATTCAAAATAGTCTTTAAGAATATATAAAAAAAGTTAATATAAACGCAATAAAACTTTTCCTATTAAAAAAATTTTTTTTTATTTATTTTTATAAATATATCACAATTTTTCAGGAATGATCACATATCCCAGTTTCAACCCACCCCAGTATTAAATAGCGTCCTAGTTAAAAAAAAGTCAAAGACAGAGTATATTCAAAATGGGTAATAATTCAAAATAGTCTTTAAGAATATATAAAAAAAAAAGTTAATATAAACGCAATAAAACTTTTCCTATTAAAAAATTTTTTTTTTATTTATTTTTATAAATATATCATAATTTTTCGGGAATGATCACATATCCCCAGTTTCAACCAACCCTAGTATTAAATAGTGTCCCAGTTAAAAAAAGGTCAAAGACAGAGTATATTCAAAATAGTCTTTAAGAATATTTACAAGGAATCAACTAAAAGTTACTAAATTCTGACTAATTAGAATAAATCACTAAATTCTGACAAATGCATCCCCTTCTTCGCCCCTACACCTTATCTTCCTAAGTTGGGGATAGTTGGCCATGATTCCAAGTCGCCATTTTATTTTATCTTGCGCATTACTTTCCTTTAGACGAATATTCTCTAGTTTTTTCTCATTCCATCTTCGACCACTTTTTCTTATTCCGCATAACAGGAAAAAGTAGCTTGCTCTTTTGTAGTATCCAAGAGCGTAGTGATACAGAGATAATGATGAGGGCATAACCCATACATGGTACGAAGAAGTTCTCATTCCAAAGCTACTTATCTTTAACAAAAGCGAATCTAGAAGAAAATTCATGCCCGCGCAATTTCATAGCATTCTTTTTCTAAAATGATTTATCTGTAAATATTCAGTTGGGGGAAAACTTTTGAGAATGAGTGCGTTTATCAATCGGCGATAATAATCCGTCCTCGGATCATCTGTCAACCTCAACATATGTCAGCTTTTTTTGAAAACACAATTCCTTATGGCAGCAATTTTTCCTTTGATAATATAATCCGTCAGTCTTAGTCATTTTTTGCAGGAAGCGGAAGAAAAATTACAATATTGTAAAACAAGTATTTCTTATATGTGGTTAAGGGTTGTTATTTAAATAAATTGTTTTCAACTCAAGAGCAAAGGTAGTATGTCCACACAAGATGCAAAACGACAATGCACTTCCGATTTGCTTCGTTTCGAAAACGCATTGCAGATATTGCTTAGACATTTGTGAGTACTGTCTACAATGTTAGAAACAGAATACGAGAAATGGGATGTATCAAAAAAAACAAGGGAGTGGATGATACATCAATAAAAACGGGACTCATTCATTTTTGCAGTCCCTCAAAAATCTAAAATTCAAAAAGATCCAACATCCATGAGAATAATGTCTACTACGATATTTAAAACAGCATGGACACATCCTTGAAATATCTTCAGATGAAAAATCTCTACTCTAGATGCTGTTTTGAACGGTAGAAATGATAGATAAATCGCTTCATCTCTTTCTGAAGTAAAAGGCGTTTTAGAACCAAACACAGAGATGAAGTTAGGGTCTCGGAAGTCGTTGCTTCTGATGGAAAGAAATACCTCTTCATTTTTCCAAGTCTGGCGAAAAATTTAACACTGAAGTTTATTATAAAATTTTTGGCTTAGATGAAACGAGAATACCCTAAAACTAATTATGTTTGGACTGAAAATTGATGGTGCTACTGTCAATGCAGCAAAAAAAATTCCCTGCTTTTTGGCCCACCAACTTAAGGCTTTCTTCGAGTCCAATCACCCCCTTAGACTATGCTATATGTGACAAATTGCAGTAGTCTATTAACAAAAGCTCTGGTTTAAGTGTAGATTTCCTTAAACAAGTTCTGAAGAAAGAGTGGTACAACATGGCGGTTGACTTGGTCAAAAAAAGGTGCCCATATTTCAGGCAACGTGTGAAAGCTGTGGTTAACAATGAAGACGGGCTATATTGAATAAACTATTTTTGAAAGCACTATAAATTTGTTAATATTGATTATATGAAATAAACGTTTATATTTTGGTATATTATATTAAAAAAATACCTCTGAATTTGGCCAAGATAGATTTGGACGATTCGGAAATCTCATTGCCTTGCAATGGCGGATGCATTGACACGCCAACGTGTAAAACACCAATAGGAGCATTATTTATCAGTGTGATCAAGCTTTCCTGTTTGGCATACAAATCACAATCTTTAGGCAAAAACACTTTCTTCAAACCACAACATAAAAAAGGCCATAATGCATGCGTAATTTATTTTTAGACTTTACAGCGCTAGAATGAAATATATATCTTTAAAAAATAATTACCTAAAACTTTCAAAAAAACAAAATAATTTTTCTAATCAGATCTCATGACCAAAAAACTGTAATTTGAGAAGAGCCTAACTTTTCCAGACAAAAATTGAAATTTGTTAAAATTAGAATATGTCAAAATAGTTTCAGATTACATCAAGAAAATAAAATAAATGCAGAAAAGGAAACTTTTTTGAAAAAATCTAAACAAAGGTTTTAAGCAAATCTGCCCCCTCGCTCGACGGACTTATTTGTTCTAACACCGTTGAGGGACTCAATACATTTTTTCCGCTATTCTTATAACGTTATGTGTCTTCCTAAAAAGAAATTTAATAGTGATAACTATAAACGCGTGATGACAAAATTTCACATATATATAAAAAAACCTTAATTGATAAAAATATTAAACAAAATATAAAATAAAATTAATTATCAATTTATTTGATCTAATATTAAAAAAATCTATTTTTACATATATTTTTTAACGCCATCTAAATAAAATATAAATTAAAAATTTCATATTATGGATTTATCAAATTTTTTGAAATTTTTACTGATTTAGAAGAGTTATGAGTTATTTTATTCATTTCTCTGTATTTTGGAATCTACTTAGGAATTATCATTGTAGGAATTATAATAGTGTAAAACAGGCATGTCAAACTCGGAGTCCCATGAGGGCCAAAGGAGTGAGTTTGTGTTCTCATGAGGGCCGCACTCCTACAATTATATTTAAAGTTGTTCAATAAAAATTATTGCAGAATATTTTACTTTTAACTTGGAAACATGTAATGGTTTGATTATATTCAAAAATGCAAGTACAAAGTCATGTATAGTTAAACAAAATAATTTAATTAAAAAATTAGCACGGATATAAATCTGTTCTTTATTTTAATATAAAAAAAGTTTATAAGGAAACATACATGGCCCACATGTATTTGAATGAACTACAAATGAAATGCACATAAACTACAATAGTTCAAAATAAAGATTTATTATTAATTATTCAAATACTTTTCATGTTCTTGTCCCGAGGCTTGACACCTCTTGTTATTGACAATCATTGCTATGTCTGGCTGAAATTTCTGTGCAGTGCGAACTTTTATAAGAGATGATAAGTGAAAATCAGTCAACCTAGTTCTCTGAGAAGTCTGAATCTATACTTATACATAAAATTATAATTAATAATACTGTAATCTGTGTGGGCCGGAAATCTGCTTGTAATGGGCCGCATGTTTGACATCGCTGGTGTAAAACAAGAGGAATTGGGTGACAGTACTGCTACTAGTTTTGTCCTTGCTAAAAATTTCTAGATCGATATTTTACTGATAAGCTGTGGCTTCTTGAGAAAAATCACACTGATTTTGTATGCTATTGAACGCAAAGATTTGTTGATGATAAAAAACTATTACGTAATAGATGTATAATATGGTAATATGGTTTTATATGGTAATATGGTTTTATCATGATATCATTGGCATAAATATTTATATATAAATTCTGGCAATCCGCTTATGTTTACGTGCTACGCATATAATAAATTGCACCATCAACTCATAATGAAAACTCATAATGAAGTTCATTTATAGCATGTCTTCTTCCGATAACTCTTCTTCAACTTTCAGTGATTCTGATAATGAGACATCTCAAATCTCGAACATGTCTAGTGAAATTGACTTTTTTGATCAAAATCTGATTGCTCCTGATTCTACTGAATATTTTTCGGAGCCAAGAAGTAGTGGAGTAGGAAGAAGAGAAAGTTTGAATATTCGCGATTCGATCTCAAGACCTCCAGGTCCTAAAAGCTCTGCTAAAGATTTAAATGATATTTTTTCCATATTTAAACTTTTTTCGATGTTGAACTTATTCAATACTTGTACTCAATGACAATGCACAAAATGGAATCCAATTATAAGTAAGTTGTATTTTTAAAATCTGAAAAGTAAAAACAAATTTTATTTTTTAGATCGACTAATCCTAAGTACGTAAACTTGTACCACTGCTACACAAAGTTTAGTGTTTCCTATCTTCTCGCTTACTTTGGCTCTTTGATTTACATCGGTCAAAATGGTGATCAAAAAGTTAAAACTGCTGACTTATTTTCAAATGCTGGGAGTCCTTTTTTACGAAGTTGCTTGGGACGCGATATGTTTACTCTCATTCACGTATTTTTAAGTTTTGACAAAAAAACGAGAGAGATGCTAATAACAAGATTAGTCCAATTCGTAAAATCCATGATTATTTTTTTTTTAAAGTTTTTCATTGTATTGGAATCCTCATTCAGCCGTTACCATAGATGAACAGCTTGTTACATTTAGGGGAGGATGTCCGGTCAAAATATATGACCCCAAAAAACCCGGACACTACGGTATAAAATTATATCACATAAACGACGCTAAATTTTATTATTGTATATCTCCCGAAATCTATGTGGGTGGTATTTCTGATAGAACTTACTTTTCTGGGCTAAATATTTGTAAAAGACTAATTGAAAATAGTAAAATACCTGAAGGGTGTGGCATTTACACGGATAGATTTTTTACTTGTCATTCCTTAGCTGTTTGGTGTAGTACAAAAAATTTATCATTGTGCGGAACTGTTATGTCAAATAGGATATTTGTCCCCTTAGTATTTAGACCCCCCTATCTTAGAGAATTGCGACTTAGTGAATGCGAAAGTAGAATAATATATTCCTATGTTTCTCTGAGCGCATATATACCTAGACGTCATGCCGTACGTAACTTCAAAGTTGTATATATTATGTCGTCACAGCATAAAAACGTGCAAATCGCTAATGTTGCTTCGAAACCTGAAAGCTTGTTGGAATACAACAAGTTCAAAGGTGGAGTTGATGTGAATAAAATGCTAAGAGCTTACAAATCGTATAAACCCAATAGAAAGTGGACTTTTGCGCTATTTTCAAATTATCTAGATATTAGTGTGCTGAACTCATGGGTTATAGCAAAGTTCAATAGCCCTAGGGATTTCCCCAACACAAAACAAGGGGGTAGAAAGATATTTATAAAAATGCTTGCCCTGCGAATGGCTGAAGAATCTATGAAAATAAGATCTCTAACTTCAGAGTTATCCCTTGATGTCAAGCATTTATTATCATACTATGGTTTTGAAAGTCGTAGTGAAGTAGAACCTACATCATCAAGCAAAGTTTCATGTTTTCTTTGCATCTCAAGAAAAAACATAACTTCACGTCGATGTGCAAAATGTGGAAATATGGTTTGTAAATATCATTCTAGTTATTTGCTCTAAATGCCTCTAAGTTTATAGTTTTAAAATAAATTTTTAACACCTGTTATATTTTTTTTTGACTTTTTTAGACTAAGTTTTTCTTTAAGTAAAAACCGGTTATTCGTGTTATGAGAATAGCTTGAAAATATAAATATATGCGTTGTAAAGTTAAATCCATAAATTTTTTAAAATTATATATATATAAATTAACGCCATCTATTAATTTTTTATGATAAATTTATTATTTTTAAGTTTTGGTAAAAAATATAGCAACAAAATAATTTTTTTTACTAAAGATTAAACTTAAAATTGTAAAGAACATTTACATGTTAGTGGTAATTGAGGTTTCTATAATAAAATTTTGTGTAAATAGCGTTTTAATGTTGAGAGCGGAAAAAATACATAGAGTCCGTCAAGCGAGGGTTACCATAGAAATCAGACGATATCTAAAAAAAATGCAGACTATATATATTCAAAGTCATTGAAAAAAGCAGACGAAGATGAAATTACTTATGTTCCCAATTCAAGACACAATTACATTTATATCACCACCTTCAAGCCTAAATGTACGCACAAGGATACACTCGTCACACATATACACATACCTACATATATATGTAAATAACAAAAACCAGAGGTATCACTTCTTTGCATTTTCACCGTCATCAACAAATAGGCTGCCAATGAGCCAAAAAAAAAGGCTAGAAATATAACTCCATAAAAGAAGATCGAAAACCTCTACTACCTTTCGTTCATCATAATAAAATTACATCATCAAATTACTCGTTTATAACCCATTTACGACCAATGTTCCTATTTTGGAACATAAGTAATTTCATCTTCGTCTGCTTTTTTCAATGACTTTGAATATACATCGTCTGCGTTTTTTTAGATATCGTCTGCTTTGCTTGGTCTTAAATGGGTTAATGTAAGAATAAACTTTTTTATTTTAAGCCATATTTTTGATAATTTTTATTTTCGAAATATTATATGGCACGAAATAAAAAATTCATCTATAAATCTTTTTATTTTCATTTTCCATTGTAACTCTAAACCAGAGTTTCTAAAAATGGGGTTCGCGAGAAATTTTTCAGGGGTACGCGAGCTTTTAAAACTTACAAAAGAAATTTAATTAAAAAATTGATTAAACAAGTTAGTTCAAAAAATTACTTCAGATTTTTTCGTCTAACTAAATTTTAAAATGGTTGAACGCAGTGGCGTAGCCAAAAAATGGAAGTTGGGTGGCATGCAAGGAATTTAGAGGGGTAAGCATATTGGAAATAAAATTATTGGGGGGGGGGGGGGGGGGCAGAAAAGGTATTTGGAGGGGGGCACTGCCCCCCCCCCCTGGCTACGCCCCTGGTTGAACGCATTTATTTTTTTATTATCAAAAATTGATTTGATTGGTAAAAATATTTTTCAAGAATTTAAAGATAATGTTAATAAATAATATGAATGATTTTTTTTTTATTTTTTGATCTTTTTTAAATTGTTTATGCATTCAATATCGAAAAAAGACAATATGATGAAAGCATCATTCAATTTAGCAAAACACTTCTCGATAAAAATAGCATTGATTTCCCTCAGTGTGTAATATGTCACAAAGTTTTATCAGCGGAGTGCATGAAGCCTGCTTTTTTGAAACGCCATTTAAATAAGTTGGCATCCTAATTTCAAGAGCAAAATGATTGCATTTTTCAAGCAAAGAGAAGAGATTTAAAAAAAACACGCTTTCATTCTTCACGACCTCTTATTCAGTTTAAGAAGCCGGCTTACGTGCATCTTACATGGTATCATTAAGAACAGCACAAGAAGGAAAGCCCCATAAAATTGCAGAGAAATTTATAGATCCTTGTTGTAAAGACATAATAGGTTGTCTCATTGGAACGGACTCTGCTGAGAAGGTTTCATCAATACCTCTTTGATCGACGAATAGAAGATATGTCTGATGATGTCAGGCAACAGATAATTACAGAAATAAAAGATTCTGCTTTCGGAAATTTTGCAATTCAACTTGGTGAATTGACTGATACTGTTTCACGTGCTCAACTTCTTGTATTTGTAAGATATATCAAAGATCAAGAATTTAAGGAAATTTTTTTGTTTTGTCAAACATTGAAGTCAACAACAAAAAGGGAAGATATTTTCAACCAAGTTTCATTGTTTTTCCAGAAAGAAGGATTAAGTTGGGGAAATGTATGTGCAATCACAACCGACGAAGCACGAGCAATGCTCGGCCATCGTTCAGGTTTTCGAGGAAGTGACTTCTGAAATAAAACATCTTCAGTGCATGTTGCATCGATATGCGTTGGCCTCAAGAACTCTCCCATTTGATCACTGGTCTGCATCATTTTTGCTGTCAGAATTTTTTTGCAGGTTTCTGGACAGTTTTTTATGCTGATTTCGAATATGGTAATCTTTTGGTTTGGTTAACTCAACTTTTTCCGCAATTCAGAATTGTTTCGGAATTTAATTTTCTTTGAATTTTTTGTTTTCATCACTTCATATACAAATTTATTTATGTTTATCAGTGTTCAAAAAGATTTTTTTGTTTAGAAATAATTAAATATGTAATGTATAGAAAGTGTTTAAACGACCCGGATAGGTTTTCTTATATTTGCGGTAAGGTCACGTTTCCTGGCCAAGTGTCGAAAATTACCAAGTTTGTCAAAAAATCGTATCATGCATATTTTGGAGTGAAACTGGACGACCAGAACAAGCCGTTTGCACAGCATATCAGTTGCAGAACTTGTGTTGAAGGTTTGAGAAGATGGATGGATAAAAAGAAACCTAAACTGGCTTTTGGAATTCCTATGGTTTGGCGTGAGCAGAAGGATCATTGCACAGATTGCTATTTTTGCTTGACAAATTTGAAAAGCATAAACAAAAAGAAAAAAGCACCAGTAATATATCCAGATGTTGCATTCGCGATTAAACCTGTTCCTCATGGTCGAGACGTGCCAGTACCCGATAAACCCTCAAACATTCATTCATTTTCAAGCTCGGATGATGATGATGGTGAATCCTCTTCAGACAATTCCTTTACATGTACTATGAATAATTCTGAACCAATTCGCATGACTCAAGCTAAGCTTATTGATTTAGTCAGAGACTTGGCCCTGTCGAAAGAATCTGCTCAGTTAATGGGCTCGCGATTGAAGCAAGACAACTTGTTTGCCCCAGAAACTACATTTGCCTGGTATAGGGAAAGGGAAAAAGAATTTAGAGTTTTTTGCTTACAACAGCGACTCTTCTTTTGTTTATTGTAAGAATGTTGGAAAGTGGATTGAAACTTTAGGAGTCGAATACCATTCTAAGGAGTGGCGACTTTTTTTGGACTCTTCTCTTTCAAAGCTGTTTCGCTGAACATCAGCAACACTTTTGCATCTGTTCTTTTGGCTTATTCTGTGAGAATCAAAGATAATTTAGATGGCATAAAGTCTATTCTTTCAGCATTTAAATATGAAGAACATCAGTGGCTGATATGCGGAGATTTAAAAGTAATTTTACTAAGTTTCATTTATTCTAACAAAAATTTATATTTTTTTATTAACTTTCAGGTTGTTGGTATCTTAATGGGGTTACAAGGCTGATACACCAAATTTCCATGCTTCTTGTGCCTGTGGGATAGTCGAGCTGACGATTTACATTTCAACAAAAAAGAATGGCCTTCAAGAAGCGAAATAAAAAAAACATTTTATCTGATCCTCTTGTACCGGCACAAAAGATCTTGCTTCCACCTCTTCATGAAAAACTTGGTCTCATGAAAAACTTTATTAAAGCACTTGATGAAGACAGCTCAATTTTTTATTTTCTTAGAAAAATATTTCATAGGTTAAGAGCATTGCAAAAATAAAAGCAGTCATTTTTGATGGTCCAGGGATCAGAGAACTAATGAAGGACAGTACATTTGAAAAGTGTATGAAGATAAAGGAGAAAAAAGCATGGACTTCTTTCAAGTCATTAGTCGAAAATTTCTTGGGCAACCATCGAAGTAACAACTACAAGGTCATAGCTAAAAAAACTTCTTCAGAACTATAAGTGCCTTAGGCGAGAATGTCGTTGAAAATTCATTTTTTTAGACGCTCATCTGGATTTTTTCCTGTGGAGATTACAGCGAAGAGCAAGTAGAGCGCTTCCATCAAGATATCCGAATGATGGAGGAAAGATATCAAGGTGTGTGGAGCATTAACATGCTTGCCGATTATTGATGGTGCCTCCAACGTGATAATCCGAGGTCTGAATACAATAGAAAACCAATAAAAACATCGTTTTTTGAATAAAATTAGAATTCTGAAACATTTTAATTGTTTTTATTTTCAAAAATCTTGTTTACTGATTTGATTTGTAATAGTACTTAAAATAGGTAATAATATTATGACATTAAGAGCTAATTAGAAAAAAGGGGTTTCATTTTCGGTTTTAGTATACAAAAAATATATAAAATCCGTTGAGAAACTTCTGACAACAGAAAATTTTTTTTTAAATGCAGGACTGTGAATCAGTGCTTGAAGATGTTGTACACATGGTGAACTCAAACTAATCTAGCACATTAAATACAAGACTTTTTCTACTCTTGTGCCAGGAATTTGGAAGCAACGAAGAAAATGTACTCCTTCACACTGAAGTTCGCTGGTTGTCGAGAGGAAATGTAGTAGCAAGGGTTGAATCACTGAAAAAAGAACTTACTGAATTCTTCATGCGAGATAGCAAGTTGAAGTCAATGGAATTTGCAAGAAAACTATCAGACAACCAATGGCCTCAAAAGCTTGCCTATTTAACTGATATTTTTCACGTTTAAATTCATTTAATTTGGAACTTTAAGGTAGGTTTATAACTGTGATTGATTTCATGGACAAAATGAGATCGTTTATAATGAAGCTTAAAAAGAAAGGATTGAAAATAGAAATTTTACTATGTTTGAACATCTTAGCGAAATGCTTGATAAAAGAAAATATAAAGAAAAACTAGAAATTCTGAAGCTTGTTAAATCCCATTTAGTAGCTTTATTAGAAATCCTTTTAGCATGGATGTTAATCTTCTTTCAGAAGATATGCAAGACGAATTTTTAGAGTTGGTAAACGACTCTACTGCAAAAGATGCATTTGAAACACATTCTCTCAAAACATTCTGGTCTAAGATGTGTGATATCTACCCCTTTATATCTAAAGTAGTTTTGAAATCCTTGCTAATGTTTCCAAGTACTTACTTGTGTGAGCAAGGTTTTTCTGAGCTTTTAAATATCAAGAACAAACATAGATCAAGATTAAATGTGGAGAATGATTTAGGACTCTTTGTTTATCCAAAAATGTACCAAGCATAGAACATATTATTTCCAAAAAGCAGGCATATCCTTCACACTGATTGATGTTAATGTTGAAAAATCAAAAAATACTATTTTTCCTTTGTGTTTTCAAGTTATAATCTTTTATTAGTTTTTGAATAAAGCCATTTGAGTTCAAGTAGTTTGATTGTTTTACAATCGAAAATATTTAACTGAAAGATTTAGACTAAAAATCATCATATTTTCGATATCAGGATGGTGGGGGTTCATGAGAAAAATTTTTAAGCCAAAGGGTACCTTAGGTCAAAAAGTTTGAGAAATCCCTGCTCTAAACTTTGAAAATGGCATATTTGCAGAAACTTTAATTAGTGTTACCTTTTACATTTATTCATTTTCTCAATAAAAAATGATCGACACATTCGAATCGTCAGTACTCTTTTTAACAAATATCAAATCAGATAGTTAAACACAGGCTTGCGGTAGAAAGAGTTTATTGGAATAAACGAAGCAAAAAAATGATGAATTCATAACAATTCAAAGAAAATTAGTTCAGACTTTAGATCTCTGGTTCCCCACCGTTTCTCAACAAAGGGCCAAATTAAGAGCCAACATTGCCCTAGCGGGCCTAACAAAAGGGAAAATGGTATACATTGATACACTCAAAAATAGTGAATGGGCGTTTGCACCCTGACTAAATCTTCCACTGCGATAGACACATACTATGTAGATAAAATTTAAGAGGAAATCATAGATACACGATTACTTTAGAGAATATGAACAGTACAATTTAGATCAATAATTTTGCGAAATCCGATACGCTATTGTTAAGCTAATTTTTTTTTGCAACTTTTAATAAAAGCTTTGGATAATCACTTTTGTGAATATAAGGAATTACGACTTGACATATTTTGGAAATATATTCCTGTTTCAAAAAAGTTAATCAAATGAATACATTTGATTGACTAAGCACATTTTGAAAAGTGTACAATTAGCGATACTAGTTAAAATTTTACAAAATAACTTCCGAATTTTAAATTATAAATAGGATAACTCTTACAAGCTTTAGAAGTCGAAAAGTTGTCATTGAGATGCTTCAAGATTTCGGAAGATTGCGTTATTGTCATGCTTTCATCAACGTAAACAGGAACTGTGCAAGATTTGTTAATTTCAACGAACTCTGGGTTGTAATTTTCAAACTTTGACAAATCGACATTAATATACACAGGGCTAATTTCTAAATAATTGATCAGTAGGAGAACCTAAACAATAATACATCAATAAAAACTATATTTTACCTTAAGATATAAAATCTGAGAGTAAACAAGCATACCATATTGCTTACGTCAAAAATCATAACTTGAGGGAAATTAGGAATGTCCGTAGATAGTGATTTTTCTCATACATCTACATGACTTCTGCTTGTATATGAAAAATAGCTTCTTGCTATGGGTCGCAGTAAAAAAAGTTTGAAAAACGCGGCTGTAGGGGATACGTCAAATTTGTTTTCAAAAAACTTAAGTTATGCTGTAAAATTTTTTAGTTTTTGTTGAAGCTCTATAATTTTTTTCTGATAGACTTTTTTTCCTTAAAATTTATTATAAAAGGCGAGGCATTGCAAAATTCAACAATTTTGTAAAAAAAAATATAAAGTTGTCTTAAAAATTTACGTATGCGCTGAATACACTCTATTTTAAAGGATTGCTTGAATATTTGGTCTCAAATGGTATTTCCAGACTAGTAATTTTGAAAATTGCAACAAAAAAAATTTCGCCCCCCAATAATTTTGATGATGTGAGCACCTGGTCTCAAGATATTGTTATTAGCAAAAGTTATGAAAACCCTAGCAACTTCAAAAATACTTTAAAAGGTTGTATTCATTTTGATGAATAAATAATTATAATTTTTAGCCGGGCAAAGAAAAATTTTAGAAAAAAAATTGAACTTTAGGTTTCAGAAATAACTTTAGAAATAAGGAATCAAAAAACCGAATACATAAGTTATATTATGAAAAAATATTTTAAATAATTTTGGGAATGTTTTTATCACCACCAATACCATTGAAAATACATCTCTTTTCTAAATGATATCCGACAAAAAATCGCATTCAAGCGGATATTGTCAGTTGAATATAGAAGATAAAACTCTCAATTATATCGAGATGCTTAACCAATACGATTAAAGAAGGGAGGAATTTGGACTGCTAAATTTTATCAGATACAGACACCGATTCCTATTCCTTTAAAATCTTTTAAAAAAAGATAAACTTTAATTTATATTTAATTTTTTTTGAAATAATTATTTTTTAAAGCTTTTTTTGCGTTAAAATCGTTATTAAAAATTATTGTTCCATTAGAACTATTATTGTCATCATAATCATCATCATTTGGTTATCAAGAAATCATTCAATCAAGAGCTTCCGTATAAGTTAAAGAAGAATCGAGATGTAGATAAAAGTCTTAGGGTAATTATTTATAGATTATCGAGGAATTGATTGAATATAGCTAATTGAGAGAGATTTAATTTCACAATGTAAATAATTCCCACAAATTAATCATTTTGAAAGCCAATTACGTTAACTAGTTAGTGAGTTTGAACTTGATTCGATGTATTTTGCAATACCAAAAGTTTGTTGATATTTTGGGCAGTTGAAAAATAAAAATCACCCACAATTGCGCCGCTTGTATCGAACTATGAGTAAAGGAGGCTTGATGCGGGATCGAACCCAACACCTTGCGTCATCGAAACCACCTTACTCACAAATTATAATTATTTAATTTTTGTCTCACTTTTGCTTCAAAAAACATAATTAATAGAAAATTTAAAAATTCTTAAAGCTAGAAATGTTTTTTGGTGAATTAAAAATGCTTCTAGAAAAGAAAATTTTATAGTGTGTATTTTCATAATGTATAGTTTCAGCCCCTTTGAGCTCCCCCCCCCCCTATTTTAGTTAGCGCGGGCTCTGTACAGGTAGAAGGCCTATCTTAACAAATGAAACAATTTGATCTTCATTGTCAATTATATCACTAATTTTTCTATATTTTGATTTTATTTGTTTTATATTCTTAGTATAAACATATTGCCAAAAATTAAACTATTATTTCAATTTTTTGATGGTGGGGCCTCTAAATTACATGGAAGGTGTGGACCTCACAAAATGCCCCATTAACAGCATTCAAATATATATAAAAATCATAGTCATAGTTTACAGTCAATTCGTGGATAACTTAACCATTTAATTAGTTTATAAAATTAACTTATAAGCTTATGATGGGTTATTTAAAATAACTTATTTTAATAATAATATTCAATAAATCTCCTTTTGTAGTCGGCAAAATTTCCTTTTATTTCGAAAAAAAATCGAGATCAAGAGAAAGAAAAATGCAAAAAAGTAATGTCAGAAATCACATTAAATTTAATACATTCTTCTGAATAAGATTTGGTATTAAAATTTATTTTAAAATTGAAAAATAATAATAATCATAAATAATTTTAATTTTATTAAATCATTTTTAATATAATAAATTAATCGTTTACAATAATAGGGTACTTATCGTTTGAAATTAGACATCAGGGAAGTGCAGGACGTTTCCTGTATAAAATAAAATGTTATGTGGCTATTATCTAACAAAGAACGGATTAAATTTTCTCTTTATGAAATGATAAAGAATTAGGTCTAAGTTTGTGGTACGATCAAAAATATATTAAGTTAATAACCACAGCTTATCATATTATAAATTAGAAAATAAACGAAGAACCTGATATTTTTCTATTAAAATTACGTAATTTCTCAATTTCAACTTGAACATGAAACTTAGCGAAAAT
The DNA here is from genome assembly GCA_030549495.1 of Nectonema munidae. NCBI lineage: Eukaryota > Metazoa > Nematomorpha > Nectonematoida > Nectonematidae > Nectonema > Nectonema munidae. Next base: position 205,736 of record JAUIRK010000036.1, on the reverse strand, counting down.
ATTAGAATGATCTAAATAATCTTTAAATTTAAACAATAAATATTTTTGTTTAGATCCAATCTAGTATTCTTGATTTCATCTCAGTACTACCCTCAAACTTTACTTAAATTCTAGCTATTGTCATCTCATGCTGCCCCCAACTTTTTCATCAATATTTTTAATTTATTTCACTTTTTTCAATTGTTGATCAATATAATCGATTAAGTTTGTAAAAATTGTATACCTAAATTATTGTCTAAATTTATAAGCTTACAACGATTAAGGATTTATTATATTAACCGGTTATCGATCACAGTCGACTTTACAAAAATGTGAATCATCTGCATTTATTAATGCTTTTTAATACAAATCTTCTGGTTTATACTAGATATCGTCTGATTATTCTAGTCGTTAACGGGTTAAGGAACATATAAACATATTGAATTGAATTGCTTTATTAGTATCAAACTGAAAGTTTGTAGTGATAAGTATCACTTTAAAGAGTGAACGTTACATGCCAAAAAGTAAAGTAAAGTAAATTACTATTACTTATTATTTTTGTTTGTATTGTTTTGTTCTTGCTCAAAAAAATAAGATAAATTAAAATACAAACGATTACAAATTGGATGAATACTATGCTAGATTGAAATATTTAATATATAAAAAATACAATAACTATTTACCCGATGACAAAAATAACAAGAATGATTTTCGTAAAGGGTAAATGCCATTTTAAGAAGAGGAGCTATTAAACTGTATAAAAGAGTAAGTCTATGTGCCTACTCATCATGCAAATTTTTTCTTCTTAAAAATTTATATTATAGAAATGATGAAATATATTATATTTTTTAAAAAAGACAAGCTCTTAGAGGCCAGGCAAAATCTAACATACTAGCTCCTTTATTTTTTAATATATTTATAAAAATAAGAAAACTTATATGAATGTCATTATTTTCGTGGCATAAAATAATTCGGCTCCAAGCCATATTTTTTCAAAGTTGTGCTTTAGTAGTTGAATCAAAAGCTATTTTAGAGCTTTTTAAATCTATAAATTTCTCTTGCAGCTATTTAATATCGGATAGTAAATAGCTTATGTTTATAAATACATTTTCAGCGATGCTTTCAATCTTGTTTCTATAAACGTGCACCTTACTTTAAAATACCAGCTTTATTATAAAATTTCTAAGAATGTTAGAAAATGTGTATAAGGGAGAATATTTTTGGACCAACCTATAGGTTTAAAATATTAATGCCCATTTATATAAAATTTTATGGATTGACTTGTGGATATCTTTTTTTAAAAATTAGTGAACAGAAATTTGGAATATATAGGAAATAATTATTCAAGCTGACAGAAAAGCTTACAAGAAAAACTTTAATAACTTTTAAAATAATCAATGAATTGACTTGAAATTTTAAATACTAATAAAACATGATAAAATATATAATTTTGTAAAGTTACATAAGAATCTAATCGATAGATTTGATATTATGATCACTCAAAATTCGGAAATTTTTTCGGTAGCCATTTTTATGGTAAAATAAACTGACAGAATCTACAGCCATTTTATTGGTTTTTTAAAAATGGAGATTTTTGTAATTATCGTATTCCTTTGATTTTCAAATTTCATTTCATTTTTACTACTCGTAAGTTAAATCTTTACAAGTTTTTTACTTTCGTAAATGTAATTAAGAATTTTAAAGCACAGATTTTAGAACAGCTTTTTACCTTTTACAATTCTGTAAGATAATTATTTTCTTTTTATTATCTTCACACATGTGAAACATTAATATTTTTTTAGAAAAGCTTTTTACAATTCTGTAAGATAATTATTTTCTTCACACATGTGAAATAATAATATTTTTTAGAACAGCTTTTTACCTTTTAAAATTTTGTAAGATAATTATTTTCTTTTTGTTATTATCTTAACACATGTGAAATATTAATATTTTTTAGAACAGCTTTTTACCTTTTACAATTCTTTAAGATAATTATTTTCTTTGTGTTATTATCTTCACACATCTGAAATATTAATGTTTTTTTAGAACAGCTTTTTACCTTTTACAATTCTGTAAGATAATTATTTTCTTTTTGTTATTATCTTCATACATGTGAAATATTAATATTTTTAGAACAGCTCTTTATCTTACAATTCTGTAAGATAATTATTTTTTTTTGTTATTATCTTCACACATGTGAAATATTAATGTTTTTTTAGAACAGCTTTTTACCTTTTACAATTCTGTAAGATAATTATTTTCTTTTTGTTATTATCTTCAAACATGTGAAATATTAATGGTTTTTTAGAACAGCTTTTTACCTTTTACAATTCTGTAAGATAATTATTTTATTTTTGTTATTATCTTCACACATGTGAAATATTAATATTTTTTAGAACAGCTTTTTACCTTTTACAATTCTGTAAGATAATTATTTTATTTTTGTTATTATCTTCACACATGTGAAATATTAATATATTTTAGAACAGCTTTTTACCTTTTACAATTCTGTAAGATAATTATTTCTATATTTTCGTTTTGTTATTATGTTACGTGAAATATTAATATTTTTTTAGAACAGCTTTTTACCTTTTACAATTCTGTAAGATAATTATTTCTATCTTTTCGTTTTATTATCTTCACATGTGAAATATTAATATTTTTTAGAACAGCTTTTTACCTTTCAATTCTGTAAGATAATTATTTTATTTTTTCGTTTTGTTATTATCTTATGTGAAGTATTAATATTTCAATTTAATATTTTAATAATTAGTCTGAATTCGATCTTTAATTGTCTTTTTCATCTCATCTTACATCATCATGTATTGTCATTTTCAATGATCATTACATCCTATAATGCGATCATCATAAATTTTTTATATTCAAGCTTTTAAAAGTAAATCTTACTTGTAGAAATTATTGATTTTCGCCCCTCTCCCTGAAAAAACATTGGGCCCCCTCGTCCCCGGATGTGCGCCCCTGATATGACAATGGTTATCTTGTAGACCATAATTTCAAAGATTAAGATTATAACTCTTGAATTGTAATTATTAATTATTACTTTGTATCAATAAATAACCTCGATGTTTTTGAATTTAACTCTTTAACCGGATCTCCCTTTTCTAACTTTCACAACCAGTTCATCCAAGCTGGGATTGACAATGTCAATTGCAGATTTGACTCGAAGTTGTTGAATGACTTTGTGCACTTAGATCCCAGAAATTGGTCGAAAAAGTAAGAAGAATTGGTAACTTATGGAGACACGGAAGTGATGAATGTGGCTCGATTTTTCAAACAAGATGTGATGTAAACTGTATCTGCCTTTCGAGATTTCAAATGTGGATATTTATCAACTGACTATGAAAACTTTTTACAAGTTATTAATATATTCCCTGTTTCCACGGCTGAATGCGAACGTGGGTTTAGTTCGATGAATGACATCTGTACATCAGAACGTAATCAGATGAGTGTACGCGCATTTGATGCTGTTCTTTTTCTGAATATCAATGGACCCCCTATTTTACGGGTAGATTTTACAAAATACGTTCACACTTGTTTAAAAAACCATCGATCTGCAATCAGCCAGGATCGAAAGACAGATGATGTGTGTGCAGTGGCGAATCGAGAAATTTCTTATAGAGGGGCCGAAATCTATTAAATTTTTTGCCAATTTTGCTAAAAGTCTTCAGAGAATACGACAGCAATGTTATGTCTTTTAGAATCACTAATTACCTATGTTTTAATATTTATAACATTATTTTGCCATGAATAAATTGCAAAATTTTATTTTTTATACATGTAAGGATATACATTATTAAGGGTAATTTTCGAAACCATTTTTCATAGGGGGAGGGGGGGCTAGGCCCATCAGGCCCCCTTTGGATTAGCCAATGTGTTTGTGGCTTGTCTTCAGCACCTATTTTTTTCAACAAAGTGAATTTCGAAGAATTTTTCGCTATCACTTTTTTATGTTAAAATACATTTTAAAATTGTTGTATTGTAAATTGTAATTCTTTCTATCGAGTAAGTAGGCCATTCAATAATATAGCCTAACTCTTGTAGTTTCAGTGTTTGTCATGACCCATATTCATAAGAATTCTCACTGACACTTTTTTGATATATAGAACGTATGGTTTCTATCTCAAAATATAGACAGTGTAGTATAATGTAGCTTTAGACATGCATACAAGCACTGATCTTTTTTGTAGAAGTAGACCTCATGGGACGTTTCCTATAACGTTTATGTATTACTATGTAAGGGGTGACTCCACACAGCAGAGCATTCCCCCGCCCCCTTCAGTAAAAATTTTCTACTTCGCACCCTGAACTAATGAAGTCATATTTCTTTGAGGTTCCCATATAAACTTTAAATGAAATTTTCATTCTTTCAGTTTTTTTTTTCTAAGCCAAAACTTTTTTTCATTTTTCTTAAACATTTGATAATTTAATATCTCTAAAACTTTTCACTCAGTTTAACTTCGATAAATAAGTCTATAATTTATTAATAACTTTTCTCGCTTGTTAAGGGACGTCATATATACATGATCCCTTCAAAATATAGTAAATACTTAAAGTTATCAAACATACAAAAAAATCGTTAGAATATTAAATAAGTAGAAAAAAGTAAAGTTGTGTTTTTAAATTTTAGACATTAAAATAAACCTATTAGTTAAATAGTTCCTATTCTCTTCTGAATTAAATTTTATAAAATGATAGGTTTTCGCCAATAAAAATATTAATTTTAGTATGTTGTAGATTGATTTAAGAAAAACGAGTGTTCTAACAATATTTCATTTGGATGATTTTTTAATTATATGAAAAAATTTTGTTCACTTATGAAATTTTCAAGCACTTGAAAAAGCCTTTAAGACAGGGCATGAAAATAACTTTTTTTTTTATATCAATAACCTTTGTTAAGTACAATTCATTACAAAGTCCTTCTATAGATTTCGTTTTCTTTTATTTAATTTAAAAAGAAAATTCGATTTTTTGAAATTCTTTAGCATTTTAACCTAATGAAAATTAAAAATTTTAGTCAATTTTAGTTACCTAAAAGGCCTTTACCACAGGTGCAATAATTGTGAGTTATGTCAACTGCATAGAAGAAACAAAAAAAATATATAAAGAAAGTGAAAAAATATTTTTAATGGGGGTCATTTTTGACCACAATCTCACTTCAAATTAAAATCGAATTTTACCGAAACGATTGGAATTAAAAAAAGGCAAATTATATAAAAATTTATATTTTTCTTTTAAAAAGTATATATAAGCGTTTTAGAGTCATTTTTACCCCCATTGAAATTTGAAACTCAAAATTATAGTGTTTATATAATTTCTTTTATTCAGTAAATCTAGACAAAAACACAAGACTCTTAGTTTTACATATAAAAAATAATCAGTAAAAGTCTGCGGATATTCAATAGTGGTAGATAGGTAGGTAGGTAGGTAGGTAGAGATATCAAAGCACTTTCCAAATTTAATCGATATGCTTGCAAATTGCTTGATGGGGGTTGAAGAGAAGAATGCAAAGAAGAATGTTAGGAGTATTCTAGAAATAATAAATATATATAGAGAAGGATAGTCGGTTTTATTGTGGGCTGAGATGAAGGATGGGTTCAATAGTGCCTATAAAGGCGGAGAGTAAGTTTAAGAGTTCTGGGTAAGTAATGATGTCGCTTAAATTAGTGGGAAAGTGGCCAAGGGTTGAGGTGCATGCATTGATATGTTTGTGTCGGTGTGAGATGAAGAATAGGCAGAGGAAGGCGAGGTGATATGGTGTTTCGAAAAGTGCGTTGCAGAAGCGACACGTAATGTTGTCTGAGAGTTTAATACGAAAAAAGTAGGTTTTGCAGGGGCAATGACCCGAGAGCCACCTAATAATAGATCTCGATGGAGTGTATTTGTGCGAAGCCCAAGATTGGTGTATGGTATTGATGTTTGATATGTGCGAAAGTAGGGTGTTTGTGGAGTTGGTGAGGGAGTTTTGCCATTGGTTTTGAGTGTGCATGGAAATGTTGCGTAGTAAGACGTTGGGGTGTACTGAGGTCAAATGTATTATGCAGGGTCTTGATAAGGTTCTTTTGGCGAGATGGTGATCATGCAGGTTTTCATGTATGTTGGAGTGAGCGGGGGACCAGAAAATGGAGACAGTGAAATGAGTGGAGAGGAGTCGTATTTTTGAGAACAAGATGGAAGCTAAGAAAGGAAAGTTTTTGATAAAGTGTAGATCGCGCGTGATGTTCAAGGAGTCTGTATAGAAATGAATATGAGTGAAACGTGTGAAGGTATTGATGTGTTGGGTGATCTGATCGCATGAGGTGATTAAAGTTTGACATTCAGCATCATAAGTTGTAGTTACATGATTTAGAGGAGAGCTTGTATAAAAGAAGGGAGATAGAGAGGCGCCTGCATAAAAAGCGGTGGCGATAGCGCATTTTTGCAATGACTTGGAAGCGTCTGTGAAGATTCTCAGTGTTGAAGGGTCGGAGCGATGTCTGAGCTTTTTTACCTGTTTATTGGCGAGAGATTTGTTTGTGTGAGTAGTGATAGCAAAAGGAAGGGGCGAAGAGGGATGTACTAATTTGGTGGGGTGTACCTTAGTGTGTATGAGGTAACGGTGTGAAGTGGGAAGTGATGTGTGAAACCGTTTCGTGTGAGGGTGTGATGCGTTCAGTGGACGATGTGAATGGGAGGCTGAAGATGGGGGAAGTAGAGATTTGTATGTGCAAATGTAGCAAATGTAGACTTTTTATACCAACTATCCATTTTTTAAATACTAAGTTCATATAAACTATATCAAAAATGGCGCTGTGTCTTCTTTCAATGATCTCATACCCATACATGATTACAAATCCTCACCTTTTCCTCATTGTTCTTTCTCTTAAAGTCTACTTTCTCTGTCGCAAGCCTCTTTTTATTATCATTTTAATTATTATTATTATTATTATTATTATTTTTTAAATAACTTTTAACTGCACTCTATATTATTTCCCCACCCCACATATTTACATTTCCACCACTTAATCGCTAACTAACCTCCACAACAACCAGTCTCACATCATTCCATTCATGTCTTCTCAAACAAAACGCCCAAGAAACGATTCCCCTACAACCCCCACAACTTCTCAAATCATCTCTGATCCGTTCGACCAATTTATTTCTAAGACAACACTCCCCGCTGAACACCTCATAAACTTTCACATATTAAAATCTGATGTTCTACTCACACATTCAAATAAGATTGAATGTCTCACCAATTCAACTCTCTCTCAAATCGCTCACCCTACACCTACTAAAACGTACTCTCAACCCTCCACTAACAGCACTCAACCCTCTCTCACACAACCCAATCCAACAGCGAGCGCACCACCTACATTACACACAATCCCTAAACCTAAGAAAACTCTCAATCCAGATCTATCAATTATGCTCACACCACTAGATCCACCCGAAAATAGAACCGATAAGGCCAACTTCAAAAAAACATAATAAAAAATATGGAAATCCACAAACATCCTATAAACATTAAAAACACGCGCAGCTCATCTTCAGGAACCCTCCTATTTCAATTCGAAAACATTACATAAAAAGAAATGGCCATAAAATCACTAGCGAACAATGGCATCACCGCACACGACCTCCCACCTAGTATTCCACGTCTAGTCCTTTCGGGCATCCCCATTGACATCCCTATTGATAATATCGCTACCCAATTCCTACATGAGAACTGCTTCCTTAAAGACTTAGGCTCACTATCGTCAATTAAACCATTAGGCAAAAAGGGCTTGTACTCCTACACTTTATCATTTCAAACATCCACCAACACACTTTTCAAGCATCTTTGCGAAAATCCTAAAATCATTGTAAACCACACAATTCTTCAGTCCAAAATATTCAAATCACGTCTTTCACAATGCGACAACTGTCTAAAATTCCACCACACATCATCAAAATGTAAATCCTCATCTCCACACTGCAACCACTGTGGCAACAGGGGTCACTCAATCTCCATATGCATTTTCAACAAGGATCCCTTTAAAATATCATGCTCAAACTGCCATCAGAATCATCCCTCCACATCTGATATATGCCCTTTTCGCATTCAACACCTTAAAAACCTCAACGAGGCACACGCAAATACCATCAAAAACTACATATGTTAAATTTTCTTCACATTAATCTGAACCACTCCTCCCATAGCTGGTCAAATCTTCTCAACATTCTCTTCTCTTCATCCTACGATGTTTTCTCTCTAAATGAACCCTACACTTCAAAACTCTCTCCTCCACCTCATACAAATGAATACACCTCTCTCTACACCTCACCCCTAACTCATTACCCCGCATGCATTCTAATAAGGTCTACACTAAATTTCTCTTTTCTTTCTCAATTCTCGTCACAACAATACGTATTATAATAATTTTCTCTCAAAACGCACCTCTCCTATTCTGCTCGTATTACTCGCCTCCTTCCAACCCCAAAGCATTCACAAACGATTTCACACATTCTCTGAACCAAGCTAAGGCCCACATCGCATCACTATCCAATTCATATCATTTAATAATTTCAACGGATTGTAACGCCCGATCTTTTCTTTGAGACCATAAGGAAAACATGCGCGGCGTTGAATCCCTATCTTTTATCACACAACATAACCTACGAATATACGACGACACAAAAAATCCTACCTTCTTTAAAATCGTTCAGAACAACTTAATTTCCTCTCACATCGACATCACTCTAGCGTCACCAAACACGCACAATCTCATTTTTAACTGGACCATCTCCGACCAACCATCCGCATCTGATCACCACTACATCACTTTCCAGATTGATTTTACCCCAATTTTCCATACGCGCGCCCTAACAACATCTGCAAAGCACACTCACTGTTGCACATTTTTGCGAATACTTGTAACCCAGTTACCTGAATCCATACCCACGCTATCCTCAACCACTGAGATAGAAGCTGCTGCTCTCAAAATCAATAACACAATTTCTTCTGCCATCAACCTGTCCACACCTTCTAACCCCTTTCCCAGAAGGAAACATGCTTACTTCTGAAACTCAGCCTTAATCCAACAAAAGAAAACCTTGCGTCACGCTCTAAAAAATTTAAGAAAAGATCCCTCTTCATCTAACATTTCTCTGTACTCAAGTATCCGACATCTCTACCTTCGCTCCCTTAAAAAATCGAAACAAGATGCTTGGATCAATTTCACTTCCAATTCATCGTCCAACCCCTGGCCCATAATCAACACACTCACGAAAGTAAAAAATCATCCTTCGAATCTTCATCAACTTCTTCCCCACACAGACACTAAGACAATCCTCATAAACCCGCCTTTTCTTTCGTCTATTTTTCCCGCCGACAATCCCCACAACAATGATCCATTCCATGCTGCCCAACACTTACTCTCGCAAAAACTAACATCATCGCTAAACCCCTCCCATTTCCCTCCCATCACACTAAGAGAGTTATCTCATGCGGTAAACTCACTCAGACCAAAATCAGCTCCCAGCTACGACACAATCACCGCAACCGACATTAAAAAATCATTTCACATTTTACATACCAATCTACTCCTCTTTCTGCCTAAACCTCACAGAGAACCCTCATATCTAAAAAACTGGCGACCAATCACTATCCTCCCTGTTTTAGGCAAGCTATTAGAAAAAGTAATCCGCAAAAGGCTGATTCATTATATATCACAAAACAACCTCATACACCCATCACAGTTTGCATATCTTCCGCACAGGAATACTGAGTCAGCTCTCTCCAAACTGACCGAGTATTTAGAACACTCCATAGCATCCCAAAAGACTGCATCAGTCCTTTTCCTCGACATCGATAACGCATTCAACAGCGCCTGGCACCCCGCCATCATCCTCAACATGCATCTCAAAAAATACCCACCCTACATAATCAAGCTAATCAGCAACTACCTACAAAACCGCTGCTTAATCTTCCGCGAAAAATCCATCCGCGCAGTTCATACACTCTCTCTCTCCACTCCCCATAGAGGCTGCCTCTCTGACATCCTCTGGCTCATTCTCATCAATCCTCTCCTAGATCTCCTCGAGTCCAAATCTCACTTTTCCCAGTGCTACTCCGACGATCTTCTCTTTTCTTTCTCAGCAAACACACAACACGAAAATCTCCAGAATATCGCCTCACTTTTCAACATCCTGAACTTCACCGCCACCTCGCTAAAAATATCTTTCAACACATCCAAAACCACCCTAATTCATTTCACTCGCAAACACTCCCAACATCTATCTTTGCTTACCAATCATAACACCCTCATTCAACCCGCAACCACTATCAAGTATCTAGGTCTTACCTATCAAACAAACATGAAATAGTCTACACACTTCAAAAACACCTACATCAAATTATCACAGACTCTGTTCCAACTAAGACAAGCAATCTCATACAAATGGGGTCTAAGTATCCATCATTCTTTATTCATCTACAAATCTCTGATACTTCCGGTAATCCAATACGGCATCCTCTCATAGGGCTCATCGCTCGCTCACCCATACACCCTTACATATTTATTCAAAATCCATAGACTCAGTCTATTAACCATCTCGAAAGCTTATCGCACAACCCCAACATCTATTCTAGAAATCAGACTGAACTGCATACCACTTTTAATCCAACTGAAAGACACCTTCATCAGACGCTACATTTGCACATACAAATTCAATAGTGGTGAGTCGTTTTAATTTATTTTCTGGAAAATATTATACATAAAAACAGAATAATACATTAAAATTAAAGTTATCTCTACTTGCCTTTAATCTTCAGGTTTTAGTGTACTTATTATATAAAACAAAGCTGTACAATTAAATAGAATAGTTTTCAAAAAAAATTGAGAAATATGTCAAAAAATATTGTAAAATCATTTTAGCATAAACACGATTTTTTTATTTGGGAATAATCTAACATTTTCTAGATTTGTTAATTTAAGTTATTTTATAATAAAATTTAAATATATTTACTTGTTAAGAAATTTTAAAGTTTTTATTTATATTTTGTTTAATTTTATTTTTTTTCTTTAAAAATAAAAAATTTTGCTTTAATTTTTTCGCATAGACATTTCAATCCTTATCGAGGTAACAAAAATGGTTCACAATTATAAAAATTTAGCATTCTTATCATCATAATGAGGTCTTTGACATAACTTTATAGATTAAGATGATATTTTTCTGAATAAGAAACTTGAGATTTATATGTATGTCAAGTTTCATGTTCATATCTTTTTTTATTAGGTGGCAATTTAACTTTGTTTCTGTCAGCTCATTATACGACAAAAATTTCCCATTTTATGATGAGTTCATTTATTCATCTAGATTTTGTTAATATCACACTCTTCAAAAACATTACAATTTTATAATCAACAACAGGAAATTTTTATAAAAAATTCAAAATTCATTTTAAAGTGATCTTAGCTTAATTCTACTCACAAAAAACTACAAAATTTTCTATTCAAAGAAAACGAGCATTATAAGGTTAAACCTAAGAGAACAAAGAAATAAATACAAGTTTCTTGCGTTATTTACTTATAATTATCACTTAACCCTATCAGTGAAGTCGGTGCGGTAACTAAAAAAAAAGTAAAATAAGGTAAAAGTAAAATAGGTTTTTTCTAGAATCGCTAGCTGCATTTTTTGATACTAATTTTACGGTAGGTGAGTGACCCTCTCATATCAAAACTATCAATCAAAATCAAATGTACATTTTTTTCAAGAAAATGTTTACAATAGACTCCCTCTTGAACATTTTGCTTAGATTCAAATTTTAAATAAAATTAATTTATACCAAATATACCATGTTTATTTTATTTCTCTGCTAAGTTTTCGCAATTAGGGTGTTAAAATATTAGAAAGTGTCAATCAAATTTGTTTTTTACGCCTGAAAATTGTGTGCAAGATATTCAAGTTTTAATTAAAAAATATATTTTTTTTAATAAATCAATCATACTGGCTTCATTTTCGTACTCAATTTTAAAATTAGTGTGTGAAAAATTTTGAAAGTTCATCAAATTTGTGGGTTATGGCTGAAAATTATGTGTATGACTATTATTCAATTTTAAAAAAATACATATTTTTATACTGAATTAAGCATCCCAATTTAAACCCCTTAATCATTTCTTCAATTAATTTGTCAAAATGTCTGAAAAATCAATCAATTTTATGGCTTACGCCTTAAAAAATTCTCTCTAAGAATATTAATTTAATTTTAAACAAGCATATTTTCGATACTAAATCAGCCATGCCAATTGATTGCGGGGTCATTTTTTGCTCGTCAAAATTTTTTAGAGAAATTAATTAAATTTTAAACAAAGTATTTTTTATACCAAATCGCGCATGCTGATTTCACTTCTCAGCCAGGGGCGCACATCGAGGGCAGGTGAGGAGGGGTAACGACGACCCCAATGTGATTACAATGGGGCGAAAAAGCCTTTTGCCCCCAATAATTAAAATTTTTTCAATTCTATATCCTTTTTTAAAAGACTTGTTTGATTTGTGAGTAGACTTTTCTTGCTTTAAGGTTAAGTCTTAGAATGAATATTTAAAATCTAATTTTTCATTAATTTTCACTTCATTGATATAATATGCAAATTTGAGCATATTATACATTAAACTATTTAATTATTAAATTATATTGACATTCAACTGTTTACGATTGATGCTCATGGATGAGGATAAAAAAGTTATTAGTGTGGAAATTAAGACGGACATTTTAAAAAAAATAGATAAATATAAAGGAATTTTTGTCCAATGAACACACCACGATTATTACCCTACATTATACCTGAACTGTAAGCTCTCAATCCCACTATAACTGCACTGATTTTATGAAGTCAAATTATCTTGTTTGTAATTCTGATTGTATCACTACCTTCTAGCTCAGTGGTTCTCAAACTTGAGTCCGCGTTGCCATAAGGAATCAAGAAGCAGTTCCATGGAGACCGAGAAGGGGCCACACAGTGGATTGTTTTGCGCAACATATTCACCCATATTAGGTCATTTGCGATTTTTGCCAATAATAATTTACGTTTAACCCATTTACGACCAATGTTCCTATTTTGGAACATAAGTAATTTCATCTTCGTCTGCTTTTTTCAATGACTTTAAATATAAATCGTCTGCGTTTTTTTAGATATCGTCTGCTTTTCTTGGCCTTAACCCGTTAACGCCCATGTCGACTTTACAAAAATAAAATCGTCTGCGTTTATCAAAGCTCTTTAATACAAATCTTCTGCTTTACATTAGATATCGTCTGATTATTCTAGTCGTTAACGGGTTAATGGGTTAAAACCTTTGCTTGCTCTTAAATGGGTTAAAAGAATAAATAATTTGGTCTTTAAATTGAGTACCAAAATATAACTATAAAATTTGGCTTTTCAGGCCTACTTTTATAGTTGGAAATGTGCATTTTTCTTAATGATTTAAAAAATGAAATATGACACTTGAAATTTGGTTTTACTCCATTAACGTATGGTGGGGAAGAGGAACTTAAGTGTGCACTCGTCGAATTCAGTAAACAAAACTATTGACTATTTCTAGGGAACGTTTTTGCACAATATTAAGTGTGGTTTCAAAGCCAACTGTTTGAAATATGAAAAATATCATATTGAATGTGCTAAGAAGTTCTGAAGTTGCAAATTTGAAACATATCTTCTGTAAAACGATACCGTTAGAAAGCTTGAAAACACATCTGACGACATGATATCACATGTGTTTTCAATATTTTGGAATTCGATTTTCAACTTTTTTGCAATTCAACTTGATGAAACGACGGATGCTTTTGCAAAAAACGGATTTTTTTGTTTTGCGAACATATTTGTTAATGGAAATAAGATTTTCATCAATGAAGATGTCCTGGAAGATATAAAACACAGTGTAAAATATCTTAGCCAAGAAATTTCTCTTTATTTTCCTAACCTAAAAAAATTTGAAAAATACTATTAATTTATCATAAACCCGTTTATAATCTCGATTAGTAATCTGGCTTCACAAGACTACTTAATTCAAGAACAGATTAATGATTGAGGAGGCGCAAAATATGTTTTTTTGTGAAATGTCTTATAGCAATTTTTCGATTGAAATGGGACAGTCCTATGCTGATGTTGCAAAGATGAAAACTCTGTTCGATTTGCAACTACATATGAGTGTGAGCTGGCGTTTTCCATGCTACTTCCCATTGAAACCAAATTCCGAAACAGATTGGAAGGGAGTAATGATATAAAAGTTGCATTGACCAAAACGGAAACAAACTTAGACAACACAGATGCATCCATCCCATTGACTTTGATTGGATTATTCAGACAATTTTTTGTAAAATCCTTTATTACACACTTATCTGCAATTGCATACAGATCCACTTCCATCCCCGATCACTTCATTTATTTAGTGTGTTCATTTACGCCTCACCTTAACTAACACCTTTCGACCTTAATAATTTTTCTCGTTTCAGAATCTCAATAAAGACCGCAACAGTCGAAATATCGATTACAAATTGCGATTTTGCAAAGCCGAGTTACCCAATAAAGATTTCTTTACCTTTTTGTTTTTTTTCATATAAACAATTGTGTACATTTTTTAGTACTTATATGTTGATTTATTTATTTTTAATGAGACGCGAGCAATTAAAAAATTATAAAGAGCCGCTACGCCAAAAATTTTAAAAAGTTGGTTATCCCCTCTTCAAACTCAACAAGAGAACAAAATCATTCATATATGATAGATCACTACCAATCGGATGTAATTAAGTCTTTACCCCTCCTTATTGCATTGAAACGGATGCTCATAGTTGATTATTCAATCGCTAGATTTGCTATACTCTAACCATTAGGTGTTGTAAGGTTGACCATATGGAAAGAGTTGTATTAGAAGACTCATTGGTAATATAGTCAGACCTCATTTATCCGATGCAATATTGATGAGGAGCTAAAAGATATTTCTCAGCCTCTCATCTCACTAATTGTTCATATCAAATGAATTGGTTAGGTGAATTGATTACTCTCTACTGAAATGCATCGTTGATTAAAATTAAATTTTAAAGTTTTTAGCAACGAAATGTTACCAAGCTTAATTAGTAACACAGAAATGCAAAGAATCATCTTATTAGTAAAGTAGAAATTGAACGTTTAAAATTTTTGGAAGAGAATGTGATACAAACCTTTAATTTAAATAAATTAGCTATTCCATTTCCTAAGTTATACGCTATAAATTACATGAAAATGAAATGCTTTGTTTCACGTTTTATTAACAAAAATTTTAAGCAAATTATGAAAATACTGCCAACTAAACTATTCAAAGCAATCTCAATAAAGAAATCAAAACATTAGATAAAACAAATATCTCTTAGAATGAAGATGCTATATTTATTTTATTTCTGAAATAAGAGACTTGATTGCTTAAATTATATTTAGCAAATATAATAATACAACTAACGACTTTTACGATGATAACGTAAAAGTAGTTTATGATAACTATTAAAGTTTTTCAAGTCGTTATCTACCTTTTTTTTGGATTGAGGTCAAGGTCATTGACATGAAGAATGAAATTTTAGATTTTTAAATTCGTCTATTTTCAATTCTCTACCCTTTAAAAATTTTTAGGCTACACAATGCAGAAAATGATAGTGAATCATTTCTAAACTAAGTTCAATAATTTTTACAAATATTCCTTTTATCGTATAACTTCCGTAATTTGAAAGTAAATAGATGCTTCTTTAACTATTTGATATTTTCAAGTACTTGCTTAAATCAAATAATTTTAATAAAAAAAAATTTTGATTAGATAGTAAGCTTGTATCATTGAACCTGCTTTTTGATGTGATGGTATATAAAGTGCGTGGCTAAGATGCTTCATACTTCGAACGTATTCAAGAAGCGCGAGTTTCTTTCGCGCATTATCAAACATGTTGATGTCGCGTCATTTTCGTCGGCTTCTTCTTCCAAGATCTGGATACATCGTCATAAAAACGATAAATTTGTGAAGCTAGCAACGGACCGAAACTTTCGTGCTCGCAGTGCATTCAAGCTGATCGAGATTCAGGAAGCATTCGGATTGATAACGAAAAACAGTGCTGTGATTGATCTCGGAGCCGCTCCTGGCTCCTGGACGCAGGTTGTTCTAAAGTACCTCTACTCTTCTGGCATTGCAATCGCTGTGGATAAGTCCATTTTCCATCATATTCCCGGTGCTATTTGTTTGCCACAAAAGGACATAACACATCAAGACACTCAGAGTGAAATTGTGCAAATCCTGAAGCAGCATAATAAGAAGTTCTTTGACGTCATTTTGAGCGATATAGCGCCCAACGTTTGCGGTGTGCGAACGAATGATCACGATGACATAATGAATATTTGCAATTCTGTCGTCATTTTTATGCTGAAAAACCTGAAGGAGGGTGGATCATTTGCCTGCAAAGTCTTTGACGGTGCTCGCTCCGCTGCAATGCAAAACGTCTTGAATCAAAATTTCAAAAGTGTCAAGCGCTTCAAACCGGAAGCAAGTCGTAAAGAGTCATCTGAATTTTATTTTGTAGCTCAACATTTTTTGCAAACAAAAATATCCCAATAAATCCTTCTTTATATATACATACATTTATTCAAATGCTTTATGCATGCTTGTTACTTCCCTCCTCTCCTCTCCTCTCCCATTGTGATTGGAAGGGGTGAAAAAGCCTTTCGCTCCACCAATAATTTTGAATTCTTTCAATTTTATGTCATTAAAAGACTTTATTATCTTGTGAGTAGGTTTTCAATATTTACTTTTCTTATTCTACGGTTGAGGCTTAGAAACAAACTCACCTTTATTATTTGAACAAAACATGCATATATTAATTATCCGCATGCAATTAGGCCTTCTAAATGAGTGGTATAACACCCCCGGGAGAAATTTATGTTTAAGTATAAAACCAAACTCAATTTTTATGTGTGTAAAGTTATGGCCTTCGTAATTTCGTATTCTCTCTTTGTATTTGGGGCAAAGAGATTTTTAATTTATTCATATTTTTTAATTGAAAGATCACATTTTAAGGTCATTTACAAACTTAATTCATTAATTATTTTAACTTAATATGTTTTGAAACCATTTTGGTTTTTTTGCGTTCTTCCGAAGGCCGTTATAATAAACATTTTTCAACACATAAAAAAGTATATCTGTGCAATATAATTAAAAGTTTTACAGAAATAATTTAATACTCTCAAACTAAAACACTATTTTCTAAACACTGAGATGTTTTGAGAAATATGCTCTTCCATTGACACAAAGAAAGTTTCAACATGTAGAAATGAAATTTTCAAAGTAATTCCTTCGCTGGTTTATTTGCAAAATGAAAAAATGTTTTTCCAATTTTTACATAAAAAAAGTAATATTATAATTTTTTGACAAAGTATAACTACTTTTAATAAACTTTTTCTATATAGTGCTTCTTGCCATTTAAAATGTTTCGAAGTAAAAAATGAATGAGAAAAGGGGTTAAATTTTGAAAATGTTAGTTTCAGTATTGTCCATGCAAGTAGTAAACTTCCCTAAACAATTTTATTCAAATTTAATTCAATTTTATCACATTTTAGGCTATTCATCATCATCATATGGCATCGATAAGATAAAGGCATGATTGCAACAAGAAATCCTCTCTTTGAATACATATTAAATGGCGTTTCATTCAAAAATATCTCATATTAATCAAGATTTCAGAGTTAGAGTCCCCAAATATATTGGAATTTTAAAGTGATTGGAGTCGGAATCACTATCTAATAAAAATTTTTAAGTATTATGAAAAAAATAAGTTCGATTTTTATAAGGATTTGGAGTGGCCCTTCATTTATTCAAACTGGAAGTAAGAGTAAAGAGGGCGTGAGTAAGGTTGGTTAAATACTGGGTTTCCATAACTCAAGGTCTTGTCCTAGACCCCACATCAAGTCTACTTTCTACGATATCTTTAGATTTTTTTTAAATTTTTCACTCGTTTGAAACAGTGTTTTTATTTGCTCTTAGATTAAGATACTTCACATATGTGTCTGTGTTCAGCCTCATAATCAGTGTAATTTGAAAAAATTTTAACGATACATTGTCCTTACTCGATTGCATATAAGTGTTTGTAGAAAAAAAAGTAAAAATAAATGTTACTTAAAAAAGATTGCTATTATAATTTCTTACTTTGTTACAACTTGTACTTTATGTTTCAGCTATTGCAAACAGTTTAATGGAATTGATTCAGTTGTCTGTAGAAGCGGAACACGCTGACAATGTAGGTAGTGGCAAGCGCACTTACAAGAAGAAGAATGCTCTTGAATTGGAAACGAAGAGGAGGAATAGGGAAGTTATTGATGAGGCGACGCGAAATCGCAGGATTCGTAAGCAACTGGAGATCCTTGAACAAGACAACTTCCAAGAAGACCCCTTCGCAGATTTGCAGCCTAGCCAAAAGGCTCTGAAATTCGATTATGGAAGCAGCGATTTCGAAGCCAAAAATCGCAAAAGGGGAAAGCGGAAGAAGCAGTACGAGTACAAGATCTTGGACAAGTACAAGAAAACGCTGCCAGTTCTGCTGGAAGAAGAAGCCTCTCTTCTGCTCAGCAACACAAGTGATGACGTCAACGGAAGTGAGGAGAGTATGTTGCCGTTGTATACTCTTGTGCAATCAAGACCTTCAAATTCTCCTGCTAGAAACTTTTGCAGTGTTTGTGGCTTTTTCTCAGCGTATACTTGCGTTAAGTGTGGGTATCGATTCTGCTCTATTCACTGTCTTGACATGCACAAAGCTACCAGGTGCTTGAAGTGGACCTCTTAGGTAAACCAAAAAGGATGCTGCCTTTTAATTGGATCTTCGAAATAAGAAGTGTTAATGATTTTGTGTGATCAGTTAGTTTCAATTAAATATGCGATTCCATAGCAACCTTTGTGCAATCATCAAAAATATTGATTCATCCTTTTTTTTCTTCATTTGACTAATCAGACAACAATAAATAAACCTAACATCTTCCCAACGAAGAATTCTTTTGAAGCTGTAAATATATTTAATAGGACACCCTGAAAACTTTATTTTTCAAGGAAAACACTTTTGAAAATGCTTTTCAATATAAATATTAATGCAAGAATGCTGGCGTTGACTTGAATCCTTCATTTTATCTTGGTAAACTATTTTGTTTTTTTAAGCTAAAGTTTCTATTATTATTTATTAGAATTAGTTAGTTAATTAGTGTATTATTCATTTACAGAGAGAAAGTTTATCAAAATAATATTTTGCAAAAATAATCTTGCTTTTCCAAAAAGAAATTTAATCTTATTTTTTTTTGCGTTGGTTTTGAAAGCACCTTCTTTTTTTCCCAAAAAAAAATTTTTTGGGAGAAAAATTTCTACAAAAAGCTTAATTTTGAGTTTGACATTTTATAGGCATTATTTTATTAGCTTTATACAGGAAAGAATTTTTTAGTTAATTTTATTGTTAAAAAGATTTTTATGTCTATTAGGCTTGAGTAGGGTTGGTTAGATGCTGGATTCGATAACTCAAGGCCTTGGGTTCGATTCCCCATCAAGCCTGCTTTCCTCATGGTTCGATACAAGCGGTGCAATTGTGCCTTCTCGATGAAAACACCCTATTGTTCAAATCACGAAACAAAAATATCAAATTTTTATATTTTATGAAAAAATCGCACCATAGTTATTAATGCAATTGAATTTAGGTGATATACAAAAGTTTTAACTTGGGGCCTATATTTATATTAAATGGGAAAAATTAAGTTGAATAAATCAACTGTAGTAAAAAGTCTGATCGTATCCTTCTAAGTTTAAAAACAGGTTAACATTGTAATGTTTACGAAAGTGAATTAGTGCAAACTTTAATATACAAACATTTATGGCCAATGTATTTCATAGTAATAAAGTTGTCTGAGTGAGTGCAT
This sequence comes from Nectonema munidae, assembly GCA_030549495.1. Taxonomy (NCBI): domain Eukaryota; kingdom Metazoa; phylum Nematomorpha; class Nectonematoida; family Nectonematidae; genus Nectonema; species Nectonema munidae. The sequence goes on along the minus strand of JAUIRK010000036.1, from coordinate 185,826 downwards.
AAAATTTTTTAATTTTTTAAAAATATTTTTATAATATACACGAGAATATGAGCCTCAATGGTTGTAAGGGTGTACCTCTCATCTCCCGACTCTTAAAAACAAATTCACAAAAAGTGTCATTACCTTCTCAAGCATAATGCGAGCACATAGCCTTACGGCTGAAAAAGCTTTGATATCCAACCAACACAAGATTCTTTATTCAAATCAGACCAGTTGCGGATCTAGAAATTTCTTATAGGGGACCGAAATCTATTAAAATTTTTCCCAATTTTGCTAAAAGTCTTCAGAGAATACGACAGCTGTATTATGTCTTTTAGAATGACTAATTACCTATGTTTTCATATTTTTAACATTATTTTGCCATGAATAAATTGCAAAAAAATATTTTTTATACATGTAAGGGTATACATTAGTAAGGGTAATTTTCGAAGCCATTTTTTATGGGGGGGGGGGGGGGGGGGGGCTAGGCCCATGAGCCTTGGATCCGCCACTGGCTTCTACTATTGGTATTTGTTTTTAGCATATTTGCATTGGAATTAACCAAAGAGAGCTCCTTTTGCTATTATGATTTTATCCCTGAATTTAGCGTCATAACAAGAGCTTGTAGAATAAGATAGCAATGGCGAAGAAGAATGTCAAACAATTGAATTTTCATATGGTGAAGATCTTATCTCTATAAAATTAGATCTGAGTGGCACTTAAAGAAAACTTTAAATATCACTATAACAGAATCTCTTAGATAAGTTTACCATCTTTTGAGACAAATATATCAGATTTTTATTTCAAAAAATTTGTTTAGTTTTTTATGTTAATATATTTTATTTTAATAAATTTTATAGTTTTTTTATTTTGTATCATATTCTCTCTGTCCAACATCTTTTGATTGAAACATTAATTGTTCGATTAAAGATGTTCTACTTTGATGTAAGACCTAAGTTGCTCAAAATGTCAAATCCACCAAGTTTGAGAAACAGAGTCTTAGGGTATTCATGTCTTGGTTCTGATAATGAAGGCGACAAATGATTCAACTAAAGTTGTTTCATAAACTTAATTATGCATAGTAAGATCTCAATGATATGTTTCAAATAAAAAAATTATACGAAAATACATTATTTCTGGGTTATTTCAAAAAAAGTGAAAGGAAGTATTTGGGGAATCATTAGGTCTCGATTTGACTGTTCGACCATAGAAACTTCTAACCATTACTAACTTTATCTTGGAACGATTTGCTGTTGATCTCAATACATCGTGCCTCATCGATTGAGGATATAATAATAAGACCTCAACTTTATAGTGTCGAAATCTTTCACCAGAATACTTGAGGATTTTCTATCATTCTCCCTTCTATTAATTAGCTCTTGCCAACTTAGAAGGTCTGTTTCATCTGTCAAGCTGTGGCAATTATGAATCAAGATAAGGCACCTGTTTTAGGCCAGTTGCTAAGCGAACATATGTGCTTCTCGAGCGTATTTTAATTTCTACACCCCTAATTCTTAAACTGTGTGGCTTGGATGGGACCATCTTGTCTTCAACTTCCTACGCCAGATTGTATAGGATAGGGGTATTAGGTTAGCCTTATAGCAGTCGTAGTTTAGATAGTTATTTAACCGATTGCAAAGCCTGCGATTTTGATTAATCACTGTTGAATTCCGCTGGAAGTTCGAGTTCGTCTGCGTTCCTCTACCTAGAAGAACTAACAGAAAATGTTAATTTTAAGTATAATAGTTGTTTTATTAGTTATTTGTTAAATAGTCAAGAAGTTTATTTAGTTAAACTCTAGTTAGTTGTTTAGATTTTGGAGTGACTAATTCATGTCAACCCCAAAAATTTAATCTGAACTTTTAACCGGTTATCGACCACAGTGGACTTTACAAAAATAAAATCGTCTGCGTTTATCAATGCTCTTTAATACAAATCTTCTGCTTTACATTAGATATCGTCTGATTATTATGGTCGTTAACGGGTTAATATTATAATTTTAAAAATGTTCTGAAACTACTACCAATTTAATTTAAAGAATTTTCATTACGTGAAATTTTATTAAAGCCCAATTAACCCTCTTTTTCCAATTTTAAAAATTTTTCTTCCATTTATATAAAAATTGAACAAACTAAACAAATTTATATTCTATCTTAAATGTTAAAATTATTTTTCTCTGCACATATGTTAAAAACTTACCTTATCATTTTTTTTTTGTTTTAACCTATGCTTAGAAAAAAATAGCATTGCAAATTAAGAAAAATTTGTATAACCTGAAAGTCTTTTTGTTTATTATCACTGTTCCCCGTTTGGCAATTTCAATTACTTAAAAGATAATTTAATATTTATTTAACTTATTCGGCAATTTCAATTCTAAACACAATAGCATATTCAATTAAAAATATTATTTCCAGTATTGCCATATCATTCCTTCAAAATATTTTTGTCTCCCCTTGTTTAACCTTAAAAAGGTTTCGGGAAGACTATATTAATGTATATATAACAATTAAGCTTACAATATTTTTTTATACTTTCCAATAAACAAAGCTTTAAAATATATTTGATTGGAGATACATTATGAGTAAATTAATTTTTGAAAAATGTAGCAGCAATTATCTCATAAACATACTTCCATATTTTAAATAAAATTCTCACTTCATTTCAAGACTTAGTTTTCTCAATTTGGGTGCAAGGATGTGTGGAATCAATCAAGTTTGACATGTCGCAAAACAAGTTCTGAAAAAACACTATTTTCTCAAAAAAATTGTTTTTGATTGAAACTCACTATTAAAGTTTTGATTCAGGATAAAATTCTCACTAAAACATGCTACTTTTTGTTCCTTACAGTGTAAAAATGTATAAAAGTTTCAATCAAAATCTTTTTTTTTCTAAAAATCATTTTTCAAGTCTTTTCTTACAATCCTTATTTATTATAGTACAAATATTCGGGTATGCGAAAAGTAAGGGACTGAAGCCATATTGAAATGCGAACGTGAGATCATAAGAAAAATGAAATAGTAACTCGTTTAATAAAATATATAATAGGCCTTGCTTTTATTTTGTCGATGTAGTAAGTAGTCCTAAAAAAATTATAAAAGTGAATGGAATTTGACAATTTTTTCTTTTGGTGTGAAAGAAAGAATGGAAATTTTTGGCAATTGACTAATGTCATGAGCAACACGAATTTTAAAAAAAATATCCATAGTGATATCTTCTGTAATACATTATATTGAAAAAAAAGTCAGAAACAAAAAAGAGATTCTTTTCAAAAGAAAAGCTCCGAGATCGCTTGAATTCTGTACTAAATAAATCTCTGGAAAAGGTTTTTTCGAACATACATTGCACAAAGTGAATTTTCTAATGAAAGCTACCCAGAAAGGATCAGTATATAGAATGAATAGTAAGGAACAAGGAGTTGAAAGTTTTAAGACAAAAAACTTAAAGATTTATTAAAAAACATGTTTTTCATCTTTTCTCTTCAGCTAAATACAAAAAATGTTAAAAACAATAATTAATTATACAAAATAAACTAATATATTTACTTTTCCGTGTTTAAAATAAAATACTTTAAATAAATTATCCTAATAAAGGTCTTAGAATGAATAGCAAAATTAGACACCACATAAATTAAAGTAGAAATGGTGTACAGATTACAAACTGATAACAAATTTGTAGGCGAAACAATGAAGATCCTATTGAGATATTATAGTTCAAGGCTGTCTCTTTAGTTAGTACACGAAAGGAAGGATAAACTAAAGAACATGAATCTCGCTCGTTTTATTTAAATTAAAAGCCAGTAATATTTTTCGCGAATATTTTTTCTCCTAGTGAAATATGTACAAACAGGACCATTTATTAATTTGAGTTAAAAATTTTACCTATATATTACATCATTCTTTCACACATATTTCACATGTCTAACCCAAAAAGGGCACGTCACGATGATGCTCCAAACCTTACCTCTACCCAATTAATAGGGAAACTCTTCAATGAGTTCATAGCAAATTCCTCTTTAAATGCAGAAGACCTTACCCTTCTTAATAATCTAAAATATGAAGCAACTCTTGCACACTCCAATAAAATCGAACAACTCTTTCATTCTTACTACCCACATACACAACCATGCCCCACATTATCTACATACGCACAAGTCTCCTACATAACCCTATCTAGCTTATCTAATTACCTTCAGGATAAACAAAAACCCTCTCTTCTTAAGCCCAAGTCAACACTAAATAACGAGCTTACTCTAAAAATCGTATTCTCTCTGACACTAAAGGCGAGAAACTAATAAGATTACACTTACCATTTCTAATAGACGATCCTCAAATAGTGGCACTATTTACTTTCAATTTTCAAAACCAGAAGAGAAGCACTAACACATCAAACACTTCACAATAAGGGCATTAAATCTGCCATCCTCAAACCACGTTTCCTACTCAGAAGCATATCCATAACCACACCACTTTCTTCTCTCCCTGCAACCATTGTTAAGGAAAACCTAAACTAAAAAATATTGCCACACTTAACACAGGAACCTTCTCTTATAGTGCTATACCAGAAATGCTAAGATTTTTAAACACCTATTTAAATCTCCTTTACTCACAGTAGACCATCAGATTCTCACTCTAACCTTAGCAAAACCATTACATCGCCAATGCCAGAAATGTCTAAAACACAACCACTCAACGAACAAATGCAAAGCAATTGATATAGGGAGCAATCGATGCCACCCTATATCATTGCATTTTAAAAATGATACCACAAAACTCTAATGCTTTAATTGCCACAATTACCACAACGCTACATCCAAACATTGCGAATTCCAAATTCAACACGCACAACATATCCAAAATCAACACAACCTTCTAATAAGCAAATTCCTATGCTAAATTTTCTTCACATAAACCTGAACCACTCTAATGCCGCTTGGACAAACCTATATAACATTCTAATTTCAAACTTTTTTGATGTAATATCTATTAACGAACCATATCCAAACCTCTATTCTATTATACCAAATTATTTACTATATCACACGTCACCTTTATCCTGTTATTCAGCATGCATCTACATAAAATCAACCGTTCACCACACACCATTACCACAATTCTCTTCGAACATCTTTAACTTTGTTCTTGTACACACCAAATCTCACCTTCTTCTTTTTGCAACCCGTTACTTTCCTTCCTCACTCCCATTAGCCATACCTTCTGATTTCTCCCAATCACTAACTCTTGCTATATCCACACTGCCGTCATCATATCATTCATTATTTCTACCGATTGCAACGCTCGATCACACATCTGGGACCACAAAGAAAATCCGCAAGGACAACAAGTCATCAATTTCTTATGCTTTAAGAACGTATATCTCTCTGATAACTCTAAAAACCCTACATACCAACGTTCATGCAACAACGAACATTAGACATCCCACATTGACCTCACAATAACCACTTCAAATACTCTCAATCCCATATATAATTGGACGATCCCCGACATCCCATCAGCCTCAGATCACTTCTTCATAACTTTTCAACTTCTCATTAACACTACAACTATCAAAAACTACAACAACAACATACAAAAGAACACCATTCACGTGTCTCAACACTCCCAACATTACCATCTCTCTTCTCTCTCACATCCATCGATAAAACGGCACTATCCCTCAATGATCATGTTTCACATTCCATCTTATCTTCTACTCCCATTTCCTAAAAGAAGACACGCCTATTTTTGGACATCTGAACTGACCGTATTAAAAAACAAACTGAAACGCATCATCAAAACTCTAAGAAAATCTCCCCATCCATTCTGGTGCTAAAAAAGAATACAAACAGGCAAAACTTCAGGCTAAAAAGAACTCATGGGTAAAATTCACCAGCCAGCACTCAAACAATCCATAGAACATCATCAATAGGCTAACTAAAAAGAAAAAACCTATTCTTCCTGAAACATCTTCTGACCCTCCACCACTTCCACCACACAATCCAAGAACACTCTAAAAATATCATTCACTCAATCCAAACCGCTATTTTTCCTCCCATCACAATGAACCAATTAAACACAGCAGTAAATTCTCTCAAAACTAATGTTTCATCTAGCTTCGACCTTATCTCACCCAAATACATTAAAAAATCAATACAGATTCAAAATAAACATTTACTACATATTTTCAATGCATGACACTAGTTTGGAAAATCTGTAAACTCATACTCATTCCTAAACCCAATAAAGATTTAAGCTTCATTCAAAATTGGCCACCAATCACTCTACTACCCTTTCTAGGCAAACTTTTTGAAAAAAGCATTCGCAAATGTCTAGTCCACTATATCTTATCCCGTAAACTCATCCCTCACACGTAATTTGTATACCTTCCTAGCAAAGATACGGAAACAGTACTATCTCGTCTAACCACCTACCTTGGCTCTTCCCTTTCTACCCAGAAAATTTCTTCTACAATTTTCCTAGACATAGAAAGCGCTTTCAACTCAGCCTGATATCCTGCCATCATCACAAACTTCGCTCAAAAATTATTTCCTTCATACATCATCAAATTTATAGGCGCATACCTTTCAAACCGCTGTCTCATTTTCCGACATCGCACTTCACTTTGCATCAATAAGCTAACACTCTCGACGCACCAAGGGGGATGTCTTTCCGATATCCTCTTGCTAGTTCTTATAGACCCTCTTCTCGATCTAATCGACACGAACACAGATTTCTCTCAATGTTTTTCAGATGACATATTATTTACATTCACCAGTAACCCACAAGAAGAAAACCTCACCAAATCCTTTTCATTTCTACTAAAGCTACAAGATATAGCAAAAACACATAAGATATTCTCTAACTCCACCAAAACCAGCCTCATTCACTTCACACTCAAACACACAGAACATTTAGACCTTCATTTAAATACCTCTACTTCTATACCTGCCTCAAAAACTATTAAATATCTTGGATTTAACTTCCAGTCTAATGTTAAATTTTTAATACACTTTAAAAAAATATACCAAACGCTTTTTTCATCTTAAAAGCGCTATCTCTTATAAGTTAAGGCTTTAGTCCAAAACACACCATATATATATATTCACCCTTAATATTCCCAGTAATTCAATATGGAAATCTTTCCTCGGCATCTCCTTAAAACACCCCACAATCATCCATTTTCTTAACAAAATAAACCGTCTCTGCCTACTTTGCATCAGCAACGCGTATCGTACTAATTCCACATAATGCCTAGAAATTCTAACAAACACCCTACCATTACAACCTCAAAACAAAAAAAACCATTATTAAGCACGTCATCTTGACATACAACAACTTACTTCCCCCATTTCTTCCGATCACACCTCACTACTTATTCTTACACTACACTACACTATCCTATTCTTTCTACTTTACTCTATTAGCAAAATTTGCATCAAATATTGCTCACTACCTAGTTCATACCTCTATATATCCATCTCTTTTAACTCACCCATTTGCACAAAATCCATTCAAAATCACTATATGCAAAAACAATTTTTTTTGCACAACAATCAATTTCATACCTTCGCTGTCCTCTTCACAAAACATAATCCCTACGTATCTCAAACACCCCAAAAAAAAATTAATAAGCCCCTTTTTTTTACCCCTCCTCCAAAGGCTCTCCCCCCCCCCTTTCACACCCATCGCTCTATCTCTATCACACAACATTCCCTTTCCATCTTTTCAACTCGCCTGCTCCTTAATCAATCTTACAAAAGATTTCCACATACACGTATGCTGGTGCCCTGCTCACCTAAACATACCAGAAAACTCTTTCTTAAACTACTTAACCTCAAACTTATACCTAACTTGCCATATGCTTTCAATTAACTCACTATCTCTCAAAACCTTTCTAACACACATTCACTTATCCTCTCTAGAAGAATGGCAGATGTCCATATCTTCATCTAAAATGCACTAATCTCCTCTTTACCACACAACTTTCAAAAACAAAAAATTTATACCACCGCGTTCAACTATTCGTTGGCTATCAGGCCACTGCCCATACAAAGCATATCTCCTCCGGATTAAAGTTAGAGAAAATCTATAATGTCGTTTCGTATGCAACACAATAGAAACTCCATACCATCTCATCTTCACATGTTAAATTTTCTCTTATCATCGCCAAGATCTTCTAAATCGCTGCCTTTAATTACTTAATAGATCTCCAACAGCACTCTCAGATCTTATGTTTCACCCAACATTACTAAAATCCCCTCATTGACAACATTAAAACTACTCTGACTACCGTTGATAACCCTATGGCAAACTAATCTGCCTTTCCTTTCTATTTTAGAATAACATCTGTAACTCCTACCTATCTCTACCAACATCTTCATCCTCCTTAACCAACTCTCAAGCTTACGCGCACACGCTGGAAAGTCCTTTGAAATATACCTACCTAACTTAGTTATTGAATGGTAGTGTTCTTATCCAATTTTACTTGGTTTTATTCCTGATCGTGACATCACTATAGAATTTTTCCTTTACATGCAATAGCGACAACTAAAAAACATTTCCTTCTAACATTACAAATATCCGGATATATCAAAAAGCCAACTTATTTAGTGTTATAAAAGCCTATATATCATAACTACCTACCTATTTATGATTATTATTATCAAGAAAAAAAAGAATTTTATCGATTGTGCTTAAACATATAAAAGTAATGTAATTTTGAACTAAGTAAATATATAACCATTTTAACCATATTAAAATATAGCATTAATTACATGTATATATATTGACAAAAAAATGTCATGATGAAGTAAAGAAAGGTGATTTGCTAAATATGACAAAAATTGTTCAAAAATTATAAAAAAATATCACACCACAAAATAACCCAACTTAAACAATAACTGCAAATGAAATCTAGAGTGATAAAAGTATTTTCATAATCAAATTGAGCAGGTTCGATTTACTGTGTATGGATAAGTTTATTTTAATATAATAAGAAAAAGTGCTTGACGTTAAGTCCCTTGTGAAAGTTTATTTACTGACAGGTAAAATGTTTTGGGTGAATTAATATCAAAAGTAGGTTTATTAAATAAATTAATACAATATTAACCAAAAAGGGTCATTTATAATAACTTTTCAAGTTTATATATTTGGCATTGATTGATAGGTTTGATTGATTTTCATGAAAAATATATGACACCATCAAATTCACAATCAATTAGTTAGTGTGTTCAAACCAGATTTTGCAAAAATATTAAATAGTTTAAGAAAAAAAATCGGCTAATTTCTTGTGGATACTAATAGGTTTCTAGTGAGAACCAGTACCCAAATTAGCCCAAGTAAAAATTTTTTTTCAAAAACCGACTGGTTATGTTTAAAACTTTTCAAAAGTATAAACAAAATCAAATTTTTTGTTATTTAACAGTATTTAAGTAAAATATAGGGCCTACCACCTTTTGGCACACATTTTGCAAACATGGGTCTTTTTGACCCGAACAATTTTTTAATAACATTTTTTCTATTATTTAGTAATTATAAAACCTTCTAACTTTTTTAATGCATTAATCAATCTTTTTATTTAAATTTATTTTTTTTATTACACTTGGTAAAGAAAAATACATTTAAATTACATGATTGACAATGGTGGGTCTAATAGACCCTTGCAAAAAATTAAGAAGAACTTGAAGATGATTGTGATACGGAAAGTATTGGTTTAAAAATTAGAACGAATGAAAGTGGTTTTATACGATAACAAAGATAAAAATTAAAAAGAAGAGGTTTTCTTCAATGTCTGATAGATTAAATAAGGACAATCAATTTCTATTTTTTTCTTTTCTTTTTTAGAAAATCTCTTGACTTTTTTGTATGATAGAAGACCGTAAGCAGAGCTACTAAGAGTAACAACATTGTTATCCATCCACCTAACTGCTATTATATTTTTGCTTTCATGTGTACATAATAAAACGTTTTCCCGTTTTTAGAATTCATCTTTTATTTCTACTGTTGTACGCCTGCTAGCTGCTTGGTTTTTGCAAATTGTTCAAGTATATAGCTCTGTTTTTTATTCGAAGAACTGTAAAATGAATAGAAAATGTAAAAATGATTCTAATATATTTTGTTATATTTGTGGAAAAGTAATCCTGACTCGGCAGCAATTACGCATCACTTCATTTGTTAAAGCTAGCTACTACGCTTACTTCGGCATGAAATTAGGCGATCAAGATAAAAGTTTTGCTCCTCATTATTGCTGCAAGTCATATGTTGAAAACTTAAGATATTGGAGAAAAGGAAAAAAAATCTCTTCTATTTGGTATTCCAATGCAGTGTCGGGAAGACAAAGACATTACAACAGATTGTTAATTTTGTCTTACCAAGTTATCTGGAGTCAACAAAAAAACAAGCATAGCGTAGTTTATCCTGATCTCCATGCCCTGAGGTACCTATCCAGAACTCCCAGAAAATGTTGAAATTTTTAGTAACATTAGTGAAGATGAAGAAATTGATACCTCTACTTTGTTTGATCCTTCTTCTTCCGAATTAATGAATCCCACGCCACTAAAGCAGCATCAACTGAATGATTTAGTAAGAGATTTTGGTTTTTCAAAAGAATCGGCTCAGCTATTAGGATCCAGACTCTCAGAAAATCATCTACTTGCTCCAAATACAACATATTACTGGTACAGAAATAGTAGAAAATTTTTGACTGCCAGTGATAACAATTCTTTAGTGTACTGTGTAATGGGCTTACTAGAATCTTTAGGTTTAATATACAGGCCAGGTGAATGGAGAATTTTTATTGACTAATCAACTAGAAGCTAAAAAGCTGTGCTGTTACATATTAAAAAGGAGGTGGCATCTGTCCCGGTTGCACATTCTGTTCAATTAACAGAGAGCTATGGAACTATTAAAACTCTACTGGACCCCATAAATTACAATGTTCATAACTGGAAGATATGTAGCGATTTAAAAGTATTGTATTTAATTCTAGGCATGTAAGGAGGGTATACTAACTATCCATGCTTCCTGTGTTTATGGGCAAAGATGATACACAACACTACCAGATAGAAGAATGGCCAGTTAGAGAACATTTTGAGATTGGATCTTTTAATGTTATTCATCAACACCTAGTTGATCTTCAAAAAATTCTCCTTCCTCCACTTCACATTAATTAAGGGCTAATGAGAAATTTTGTTAAAGCATTAAATAAAGAAAGTCAGACATTTCTTTTCTTGAAAATAAGGTAAAAGTTAGTGATGCTAAACTTAGTGCAGGAATTTTCCATGGTCCTCAGATAAGAATGTTAATGAAAAATGATAACATTCTATTAGTCATGACAGAAGCTGAAAGGAATGCATGGGAATCATTTAAATCTCTCACCCTTAATTTAGGCAATGATAAATGCGATGAATACAAAGCCATAGTAGAAAATCTTATTCAAAACTTTCAACTAACAATGTCAATAAAACTTCATTTCCTAAGATCGCAACTCGACTATTTTCCAGATAATTGTGGTGATTATAGTGAAGAACAGGGAGAAAGGTTTCAGCAAGACATAAGTGCCTGAAAGAAAGATATCAGGGAAGATTGCACGTGAACATGCTATCAGATCATTGCTGGTGCTTGAAAAGAGATTCACCATTAAAAAAACAAGAGAAAATCCTTAAAATCTTCATTTTTACCAAAATAATTTAATTTGTTTATTTGGACATGTGTTTATAAATGTTAATTATATCAAAATTTGTTTTTGATTTCAAAACTATTGAATTCCTTATTTCTCTTATTTTTCCACCATAATTTTAAATTGATTTAATTTCAGGTTTCTAGATTTACAAAAAATTGCTTTTTGTGAGAAAATGGGAGGTGATTGATGAAAACGAAGGTTATATTTGAATTCTATGCATCAAATAACATATGAATCAGCAGAAAAACTTTAAACCGCGGAAAAATTTTTTTATCGCAGGGCTGTGTTATGATACTCTAAAAACAATTAACGTTTTTATTTGTACATATATTTACCCAGCGTGCCACTATTTGAACACCAAAAAATAACAGAAAATAAAAAATTTATATAAATCAATATTATTATTTTCTTTATGCAAAATAAAAATTTAGTTCATTAAAAACAATAAAAAAATAATTGTAAACTTATTCTAATATAAATAGTGTAAAAAAAATTTATACTGATTCTATGTAATAAGAAAATTAAAAAAGAAATTAAATGATTATATAAAATAGTAAATCAGGCAAAAATTTTGATTTGTTTGATATATATAGAACAAATAAGACTTTTTTCTTTTAAACTTGATTTTTATTAAATTAAATATTGCCTAAAAAACATTTATATAAGTAAAACATGTCCCAAAATATGGCACACTGGGTAAATATGGGTTAATGGGTCGCAAGGATCATTTGGAGGTACTTTTCAATCGAGCTTGTCTACATAAGTGTTTTCGAGAATCTTTGAGTGAACTGGGCATCAGTATATGTGTATTTCATAGTAATTTGATAAATATATCAGTTTAGAAACAAGGGTATATGCCAAGTAATGGGATGTTGTGTTTGAAGCTTAGGTCTTTGATGATGTTTGGAAGCTGTGAAAAAGTGTGTTGTGTTGTAATGTCTAAAGGAGGAATCATTTTGGCTTATGTAATCGCAAACATGTAGGAGGGCATAGCATTCATCACTTTATATGAGAAGGAAGGGATCGATGGGAGAGGTTTTTGAGTAAAAAGGGAATGGGTAGGAGCCTTTGAAAAGTACAAAAGTATAGAAAGTAACTAAAGTCGGGTCATAATTAGAAGTTTAGCTATGGATTTGATAAAGCAGCTGTGAAGAGAGAAAGTTAATGGTGAGAAGGGGTGAGGTAAATGTAATGGATTGGATGAAAAAGTTTTTGAGTGGATAAAAGATTGTGGGAATAAGGATTTGTAGTTAGTTTGAGAGGCAGTGATTGAAGTGATATGGAATAGAAGGATTTAATAAATGAAGTTGTTTTGATGCGTTTGATGGTATATTTTTTCGTCACATTTTGTTTGAGAGGAAGTGTTAATGGAAGGCAATTTGTGAGGATTCTAAGACTCAAGTAGGGAAGGTTTTGTAGGCTTTAGTCATTGTGATAAGGCATGGGTGGTGGATTTTATTTAGATAATCAGTGATTGGGGGTAGTTTAATGATTGAAATATATAATTTTACTAAGAGAGAGAAGATTTGAAGAGATTTTTAGGTGGGATACCTTTTGAGGTTTGATTGAAAGGTGAGATCTAATTATTTCACGGAGGAAGATAGTTGGATGAGAGTATCGCTAGATGTAACAATGGGAAGTGAGGGGAATGTGTTTGTGAGATTTCATTTGGTTGCTTTAATTTTTTTTAATGAATCGCTGCAAAAGTCGTGTCTATAGAATTATAGAATAATTATTTTAATTAAATTCTTTTTTGTACGTTTATCTCCTCAATTTAAAATGTCTTTCAAATTGAAATCTTTTCTTAAACATGTAATAAAAAGCTTAACTCTAAATTTTTATGCTTTAGCAAATAGTAAAAGTCTAGATAAATAGATTTAAGGGAAGAATTTATAAATAATTGACTTATAATCAGGGCGAGGAAAAATTGACTTTTACTCAGAGAAAAAATTGACTTTTTAAAGTTTCATTGAAATGAACTATGAACACTTTAGAGAAATTATTGAAAATTATTTCAAAGAATCCATGACTTTGTAATACAATAACATATAATTGATTTCATTTTCTCATTTAAAATTCGAACATTTTCTAGCAGTTTTTTCAGTTTAGAAAAAGATCTTTCTACTTCTAAATTTAAAACGACAATTTTGTAATTTGAGATAAGTACTTCGAGAGATTTGAGAGTTTTCCATATTAATGATTTTATTGATTTCATTTTATTTGAATCTATTTTCAAGATAACTTTTAACGCCACATTTGTCTTAAATGAAATTATTTTGAAGAAACAAGTAAAGGTATCTTCAACTGAAAAAGTCTCTATGTTGACTTTTTCCGACTAAATCAATGAATCGTGAATATTCTCTAATTATTGTTAGCAAGTTTTGACACAGATTTTCTTTATTTAACAATTTCTTGATATTTGGCAATAAAATTCCATCATCTTCATCATTAATTTCTTCACTGCTGGAAGATTTTAATGAAAATATTTTGCTGCTTGCAACCAATATGTCAATTTTGTTACAATTGGAAGTGAAGTGTTGCCGATAGGTTTGAAAAGAGAACGTCTTTTTCTATTACTAATTTTGAATGATTTAATGCCGGTAATTTATAATTTTGCACGATAACTTAACTTTTAAGGTAAACTTGTGTAAAAGATGCGAAAAAATGCAATGATAAAAAAGTTTCCATAACTTCTGCATCTGCGTTGCGTTTGTCTTACAAAAAAAATTTGTCTTACAAAAAACTTATTCATGTTTAACCTCAGTCAGGCAAACTTTACAGTAAAATCTTTTATTAGATGAAAAAAGGCCAACTATTTTGGAAGTGTTGATATAAAGAAGAAATTTGTATGTATCGCTTGTAACAATTTTAGGCACATTGAATCAAAAAGTCTTAAATATAAAAATTGACTTTATTGATCTAAACTCGAAAAATTGACTTTGAAATTAGTTCAAATTTTTTTAGACTAAACAAGTAAAGATAGAGTTTTTGCTAAACGGAAATAAGAGTTGTCTTTATTGACTTTTACTCGCCCTGCTTATAATTATATGCTTACGATATGATAAGTGTTATTCATTGTTTAACCTTTAAACAACCGTTACCATCACTTTTGACCACAACGAATAATCATAAATCTTCAAAAATAAAAAAATATAAAAATTTTCGACTTTTATTTTTTGGCTCAAAAAAGTAAATAAAAATTTTTATCATTGATGTAGGATTCTTTATTTTAGATGCATTTTTCCCAATCTGTCCAAATGTTTAACTTTATTGAAGAAAGTTTTGACAAAACATTCAACTTTCGATTTCATTCATTTAAGAACACTAGGAAAATGTGTAATCTATTGAACAATATCACTTTAAAGTTTAAAACCTTATTCATATTTTTCAATCCATAACTTGGCACTTTGATCATTTTTTAGACTAAATTCACAATACAAATTGTGATATGTAAGTTTTCAATAATTCACCTAATGAAGATAATTTTAGTAATCATTTAACTCTGCTTGGTACAACAAGGAAAAACCAAAACTAAATTCAAAAGAACTAGTCCATATTATAAATGGAGATAGCCATTAAACCATATATAGCTTAATAAACGTTGAGTTTTATGTTCCCATCGTTCTAAGAAAGATAAAGTAGTTCTTTCTTTTTTTTTTAGCACTTTACATATTCAATCGTAAGATGAAAAAGGGGGGAAAGAAAAACAGAGTAATGCTTCTTAATTATGATCTAGCTAAGGTTGGTGTTTTGACACAAGTGATCTAATGTCTAGAGCAAAAGATAAAATAAAAACTACAATGATCTATAATATATTTTTATTTTATTTTTTTTTTTTAGTTTTTTTTTTATATATTTAGTTGTAATCTCGATTTTTAAATTGTATTATTTGATTAAGACCAGGGCTTCGGAGTCATAGTTTTATCATAGTTTTAAATTATAAATTTTTTTAATTCATGTATTTATGTAATTTTTTTTGATGGATAAAATGTTTTTAAAATTTATTTATATACGTTTGATCTTAACAATAGATTCATTGCTTCAACAATGTCTTCTTTCATAGTAGCGCGTAGATTGGATTTTAAAATTTTCCGAGCCAAACTGTGAGACTTTAGATACATCATGAAATGACTTGGAGCCAGATATGGCTTTTTACTCCCAGTAGTAAAAATTGTGCGGCTCCGGCTTCGAAGCTCATATAAGACGAATATTTAAGAATATTTTATAGCTTGAATTAATTCCATAAGAAAAAAAGTTGCCATTTGTGTCAAAGATGTCTTTATAAAGAACATAATACTGTCTAAAAGATCGTCAAATCAAAATTGACCCCATTATCTTTTATGAAAATATCCTGGCATTTAAAGGGTTAATCTATAAATTTTACCTATAAAACTTTCCTAGCAACCCGTCTGCTGGAGCAATAGTGAATAGAAATGTAATTACTTTATTAATAATTTTTCTTATTATAAAAAATGATTATATGAATATCTTTTTTTACACTTAATGACTTTTTTAAGTGAAAAAAGATGGTATCCAACACAGCGTACCTTTTATCGCTTTCAAACGATTCGATTTGATGAATCAAGATTAGAGATAGCGGAAGCGGATGTCGGAATAGTTTTTTTAACGGATGCAGTTGCCATAATTGCTACTTCAAGCAAACACAAGTTTCATACTTCTTAAAAATTTACAGAGAAAAACTTCTTAAAAATTGCTGACGCTGAAACTTAAATGATCCGTGGATGAGGATGTAAAATTTTTTGCGAATACCCGATACATTTCTGATCAAGATGTTCAATTTTAAATCTGCTTAATTTTAACTAATGGAGTATATCAGTAGTGATTAGATTTCTGATGAAAAATTTTGAAATCCCAAAAAAATATTGAAAATGAGTTATTTTCTAATTTTCAAGCTGCTCCAAAACAAATTTCATTACCCTAAAAAAATATGACAAACATCTAGCATTCATAATAATTTCTTTCATGAAAATGTAATGTGTATAATAGATATGGCTTGACAAATACATCATATGTTTTAGCGCCCCAATGAAGCCCCCCCCCCCCCCTCTAAAATTTTTGCTTAGCGCGGGCACTGGAATTATGGGAATTTAAACTTGGTTTTTTAGCTAAATGATATTGTTAGATTTTATGATTATGATGAAAAGTCCTTAAATATATCAGTGATGTGGCCATTTTATGACAAGAAATCACCTGAAAGTTCTAATGAAATATGCCAACAGCGTACATATATACAAAAGGCCTATGACTGTTAGTAAAGGTTCTTTTGATCCCTCATAAATAAATACAATCATTGCAATAATGTTCATTCATAAGCATGTTTTCTTTGATTTTGATATTTGGCTGTGTGTCTTCATTATCATTCCCATTTTTCCTTCTTCATCTTGAACATTCTTCTTTTACACATCATATAAATCTTATGCATGTATTTTTGTTTTTAGGAATATACTTTAATTTTAAAAATTCTGATTCAATCTAAAGTATGATTTATATAGATGAACTCAATTGGTATTAATGCTGTGGTTAATGTTGAAGACATTTTTATATTTTATAGAATGCTTTAGCAAAGCGAACTTAGATAGGGATTCTGTGATTTCGTCTTGTCACTGTGAGTCTATAAAATCTCTAGTGAAAACTTTGAACCGAAGAAACCATTTGATGAGCCTGGTTTGCTTTCTAAAAATGTAAAAGGAATTTGTGACACAATTTTGAAAATTTGCATTCCTAGAATTTAGCAAGAAAAGCATTGAATATAAACTCTAAAGCTAGCATTTATTGATGATTATAGCTCAAAAATCATTATAACTTAATTGATTTATCTATAGAAGATACATACATACATACGATTTCTTCTTTTTTGTGTCTCACTTTTTTCTTCAAAGACCTGTGAATTTTTCAATAATTTCAAAATAAAGAAGAAGAAGAAGAAGAAGATTTATTGGATTGATGAAAAATAGTAAATATTGGTTTTTTTATCCTGCTCGAAAAAAACAAGTCGATGATTGTAAGAAGCAGGAGCAAGAAAATCGAGGAACGAGAAAAAGATATTGATATCAAGGACAGCTAGAAAGCATAACAGCTGTAGCCTTTGATATTGGGAATAGGAGCTTTTGACTCAGCATTTACATGAATATTTTCACAGGTGTATGAATATATACATAGTTTTTGGATTTATATTTATTTGTCAAATTACTGAAATCACGAAATTTTTGCGAAAATATAGCTCGCCAAAACAATCTGAAACGCCTGCAAAGAAAAATAAGTAAACATTTGAAGATAATTTTGAAAATATGTGATTTTTTGCAAAAATTGCTAGAAACTTCCGGGAAAATTTCTTGATTTACTGAAATTTTGTTTCAAATACAGCATGTATATGTACATGTAAATTTTAAGAAATTGAATTATACAATATTGTATTCAGATAGAATTATAATGCTCCATCTGTTGTGAATAATTTTCAGAATAAATTTTCTTTTTGCAGAGTTTCATACACAGAAAGAACTAAACAACAACCGGAATCCAAAATTTAAAATTGTAATTTAAAATTGAATATTGTGGAATCAAAGAAGAACTATGATGAAAAATCAAAGTGTATGTATGCAAAAAGAGAAGTTTTTCAATCTGAAACTATTTTACAGTGACAAGTGTTCACCGGGTTCATATAAATACATTTTTCAAGCAATAAAATCAAGAATCCATCATCAATTTGATTAATTGTTTCGTTCTTTATCCTTTTCCTAGTTAAAAGATTGTGTACCAATTAGATCGGCATCGATGTTGGTATCCTCTCTTTTTTTTATTTTTATGGCTCAGCCATTTTATCAGCCTAGCGAATAGACAAATTAGAGTTTATACTCGAGATATAAAGAGTAAAAGAACCTCTCTATATCCTTTCTTAGTATCGAGATTTAAAAATGTAATCGGTATCGGTGAAAAAATTGGGGTCGCTGCATCTCCCCACTTTCTAGTATATCTATTTTCTTATAATCAATTATTGAAATAAATGCGCGCTTAGTTTCTCTCTCTCTCTCTCCAAAGATGTAGCAGCAGGTAGCATTTTTTCTTTATACTAAAAAATTGCTACTCGAAAATGCATGTGAAAGATTTGGAGCAAAAAACTTGTAGGACTTGACAAGATCACGATTTTGCCGAACTTTAAATTGATCTGTTCAGTCATTTTGGCGGTACAAGATTTTCTCCAAATACTTCTCATGCTTATTCGAGTAACAATTTTTCTAGTATAGAGAAGAAACGATATCTTTCATATCCTTGGAGACTAGGCGTGCACTTAACACAATACTTATAAGAAAACCGACATGTGGAGTTTTATGCTCATTTTCAAAGCCTCGAGCCCAAAAGGGTTAAATTTTGATCATTTTTATTTGAAATATCGCATTGCTAATTTTTTTTTATCAACTAGCATAATGTCTTTTGCAATCAAATCAAAAGACACTTGAATTTACAAGAATATCAAAGCAAAGAGCTCTTGAAGAAATACGGCGTGAACATTCAAGAATTCTTTATCGCAGAAAATGTAGCTCAGGCCTCCAAACTCGCCGAACAAAACCCATTTTCGCAATACATCGTTAAGGCGCAAATTTTGGCGGGGGGCAGAGGCAAAGGAACGTTTTCCTCGGGCTTGAAGGGCGGCGTCAGAATCGTGGATACGGTAGAAGAAGTGAGCATGATCTCAAAACTCATGTTCAACTTCAAGCTCGTCACGCAGCAAACTCCTCCCGGCGGTGTTCTCGTTAAGAAGCTGATGATCGGAAAAGCTCTCGACATTTCGAAAGAGGCGTACCTCGCCATCGTGATGGACAGGAGTTCAGGAGGTCCCGTTTTGGTGTGCAGCTCGGCTGGGGGCGTCGACATCGAAGAAGTGAGCCATTCTACGCCCGACCTCATCTTCAAGCACGCGATCAACATACGGGACGGCTTGCTTGAGCACGACGCGCGCTTCATGGCCTCCAAGCTCGGCTTCGATCAAAAGCTTCTCAACACGACCACCAAGCAAATCCTTTCTCTCTACAAAATGTTCATTGAAGTTGACGCCACTCAGATCGAGATAAATCCTTTAGGCCAGACCAGTGACGGCCAAGGTTTTTTTTTTAACTATTTGTCCACAATTACGCTTTTACACAAAGCATGACTTTCCCAGCCTTTTCAGTCCGCTGGCTTCTTAGGTACTTTTTCATCTGGTCGTTGCTCCCTATATAAAGTTTTGCATTCAATAGTGAGCTATTGCTAAATATTTTAATCCAGTGGTTCCCAACCGGGGGTCCATGGACCCCTAGGGGTCCATGGAAGAATTTCAAGGGGTCCATGGAAATTCTACTTCAAACTACTTATGCTGAATCTCCTTTAATATACTTTCATTTTCCAAATCAATTTAGAGCTTTTTTAAATAAATATTTTCTTCCCTTTTTTAAAGTTTCATATTTTGAATGTTTATATATCCTTTTTATTAGTTACAATATTTTTGAAAAATTTATATTTTAATTGGAAAAAAATTTTATTCACATTTTATGTCAGGCTTTACGATTTCTCTGATTTCATATGAATAAGCATACGATTTAATCAGATGACTACAATTATTTTTTGCATAAAAATCTTTGATTAATTTTGTTGGCTCAAACTATTCAGTTGTAGGGGTCCACAGGTAAAAAAGTGACTGGAAATGGGGGAATGGGATAAAAAAAAGGTTGGGAACCACTGTTTTAATCAATAGAAAGTAGCTTGATTTGGCCAAGTTTTCAACTTTATTAAAATGAGATGAAAATTAGAGCAATAATAATTGCATTGCGTAATAAACTGTTTTTTATTTTAATGCTAAAAATTGACTGAAAAAATTGTGCAAACTTTTTAAAGGAATGCCTCTTAATTTTCTTTATTCTAAAGGCATTCATCCGATTTAGGTAGAAGTAAGGAGTTGAGGATGTTTGAAATGATAATATTCAGACTTTAGCTTAAAAAATTCCATTATTTGCCGTCAATCTCTTCGTTTGAAAAAACATTAGCTACTAAATCCCCGTAAAAACGTACGTAAATTAAGACGTGTACATTCGTTTATTTGATTTTTCACTTCGTCAGTTGTCGCATTTGACGCAAAGTTGAACTTCGATGATAACGCTGAATTTCGTCAAGCCGCGATATTTCGTCAGGATGACATGTCTGAATCAGATTCACGAGAGATCGAGGCCAGCAAGTATTCGCTGAATTACGTGGGAATGTCTGGAAACATTGCTTGTTTAGTAAATGGCGCCGGCTTAGCAATGGCCACCATGGATATCATTAAACTTGAAGGTATTCCTTTATTTTTCACTTTTTTTTTTTACCCCATTTCACTCCAATCATAAAAATTAGCCGGTGAACGACCAGACGATATTTAAGGTGAAGCAGATTGATTTGTATAAACAAATGCCAGAAAAAAATGATGATTTTCAAAAGCAAGTTTAGTTGTAAATTCAAAACAAACGCATATATATATATGTATGTGTGATGAATAACATTGTGATAAAATTCATTTAAAGCATACGATTATATGGCATTTTATAGATTTTTTATGCTGAATATGGTTTCTATCTTATTTTTTTCTGATGAAGTACCTTTACGCAACAAATTTTGGTCTTTCAAAGTTTTGGAATAAATTCATAATTCTTTTTTTTATTTAAACAAGATAACAAAAGGATATATGAAGAAACTTTTCCAAAGCACATGTATTTAATTAAAAGCAAAAAAGCTTTAGAAGCAAAAAAGACGAAGATTGACAATTTTTAAGAAAAACTCTCACATCCCAGGGCAAATCCAGAAGTCTTGTCACAAAATATAACGTAGTAACACAATAATAATCAATGAAAATTATGAGAGGTTGTCTTTCGTGTTAAACCATTGAGATTTTAGGAGACATATGTGTTGTATTTTATATGTTGGACAATTTTTATACCATTATTTAAAGGTAATAAGAAAAGCTGGGAATCTAAAAAAATAGACAAGACTTTCAAATGCATAATAAAAACGAGACTGCCCCGTCTAAAACGCTACGATGGCCAGCCTAGTTATTATAACCGAAAGTTGTATCTCCTGTATTGCTTCATTTTTTAATTTTTTCGAGCTGCCCCACGAAATTGCCATCCCATGAAATTTTTGCTTGCTTACCATAACCGTTGATAACAACGTTTGACTTTGTAAGGAGGTGAGCCAGCAAACTTCTTGGATGTTGGTGGAAATGTGACTGAAGATCAAGTGGTCAAGGCTTTCCAGATCATAGCCTCGGATCCGCAGGTAAAGGCGATTCTCGTCAACATCTTCGGTGGAATTGTGAACTGCGAAACGATAGCCAACGGCATCAAGAACGCCTGCGCCATCACCAACCTGACGATTCCCTTGATTGTTCGATTAGAAGGTAAGCTTTTCCTTTATCACGCGCTCGCTGTGTGGAAGTATGCGCTTGTAACAATTGTAGGCTTGTTTAGGTAGCATAGACTATTCATTGAACCAGGGTTGGAGAAAGAGTATAGAAGTATATTTGTACTCATATTGATTGATTTAATCGATTTTATTCTTAAGAACTAACATGATTTGCTTTTGATTCGTAATTTTCATATAATGCTCTTAAATTTTGATTGATGATTTTTAAGGCGGTCATAAAATATTTTTCAGAGTAATATTTTTTACTCTGGAATAGGAGTAGGAGTACTTATAAAAAGTACACTACTCCCAATCCTGCATAGAACATAGAAAGTCCTTAAGCTCAAAGTTTAAGGGGTCACCTTTGTAAAAGTCGTATTATGTCAGGCTTATTAGTGTAGAGACGTCTAACAAATCTGAATTTTTCGCTCTGCCAACTGTAAGCCTTACGCAATATTTTCTAAGATAAAATATACTTAGAAGTTTTCAAAAAAAATGCTTACAAAACCATTCAAAAAGTTTATTAACATAATTGACAAAGGTTCTTACAATTCTTTAAAAATTACGGAAACTGACTATTTATTTAAAAATTTGCTCCTACCTCAAAGATTAATCTTTTTTTTTCAAAAGCATAGCTTAGGTTTTATTTTTAATAAAGATATTCCCGTAGGATATCGTGATAAATTTTCTTTACGATTCCGATTGCCAAAAAAAGCGGATTATGATTCTTCTTGATTTAAAATACAATCAACTCCGTGTAAGCTCATCAGAAACAAATGCTTCTCCTTATGAAGGTTTTGAAATATCATTTGGCATAAAAGATGTTCCTTAGTTCAGCCATTTTCACACTTATCTTTGTTAGACATATCTCATGAGTTCTTTTTTTATAGACGCATAGATGATTGAAAGCATCCTAGCTGTTCATTTCTTTTTTCTATGAACATATAGCACCGATTTGGAAACTGTTTAAATGCTCTAGCCTCTCAACCATTCAGAGCCGTAATCCTGTAGAGTAGTCATAAATGTTAGATACGCAAAAATTGTTTGAGATAATCTAGAGTTTGGAGTTAATAAGTTTTTATATTCAAAATATAAGTTCTTTGTTCTTTATTTTTTTCATGAATCAAGAAGATTGTTGTTGAATAACTAAATATCGTGAAAGTGTGCCAAGAAATAGAAAACTTTGAAAAACAGTGACTTAGGCGCATAAAAGAAGCAGAGACGCTAATCAATTTTGCCGTTTCGATTCCATTACTCGAAAAAAGCACGTATCTTACGAATAATAATAATAATCATTGATTGAAAAGTATTGTGAAGTTGTCTATTTCGTTTTTGAAATATATTTTTAATCGAGGAATATAGTAAGATAGTAAGACACATCTATCTTTGTTAAAGAGCATATTTCAAGGCTATGAGTCTTTTCCAACTTAAAACGCAGTTAGGGCCAAAGTTCCCGAAGGAAACGCAGACGAATTCTCACTTTAAATGGAACTAAATAAGAATTCCTATGCGTTTTGAGTTCCTATGCTGTTGTGGTCAAGATGTAGGCAAAGGATTTCTTATGAGTGACATGTTAATAAAAATAAAGAAATATTCTCCTCAAACCTTTCAGGCATTGATTTCCAAAAGTAATCATCTGAATTCTTTTTCAACGGATTTTAACTAAAAAAAAGTGTCCTAAAGCCTGAAAGGGTTTGTCATACTACATTACTTTCTACTTTTACTATATTATTACGGTTGTGTGTGTGTGTGTGTGTGTGTGTGTGTGTGTGTGTGTGTGTGTGTGTGTGTGTGTGTGTGTGTGTGTGTGTGTGTGTGTGTGTGTGTGTGTGTGTGTGTGTGTGTGTGTGTGTGTGTGTGTGTGTGTGTGTGTGTGTGTGTGTGTGTGTGTGTGTGTGTGTGTGTGTGTGTGTGTGTGTGTGTGTGTGTGTGTGTGTGTGTGTGTGTGTGTGTGTGTGTGTGTGCGTGTGTGTGTGTGTGTGCGCGCGTGTGTGTGTGTGTGTGTTTAAACATTTAGTTTAAAAGTCGTAAACAAGAGAAGCGAACATACATTCATCGTGTGTGTATAACCTATCTTTCAAGCTTGGTTGTTGCAAACAACTAAGTCACGGTAATATTCCAATATTGCCCATAATGCAAGTTACCATGGTGGAATTTACCGGTCACCATTATTACTCTCTACTCTTACTATATTATTCCTCTTTTATGTATTTTTGATTATGATTTCGAAAGCGCATTGTAATCACCATTGTGCACGGAATTAGTATGTAAGATGATTTTATTATCATAAAAATATTGCTTTGATCGAAAATGTCTACATTCATTCCTTTTTGATTTGACAGGTACAAATGTTAAGCGTGGCAAAGAAATCCTGGAAAAATCAAATCTTAACATCATAACTGCAGCGGAATTAGATGATGCAGCCCAAAAGGCAGTCAAATTTGCCCATTGAAATTACACGCGTTATTCACCTTCTTTATGACTGTTGATATTTTGATTTTTGACGTCAATATATATAAGCACATGTTTGCACACAAACAAATCATATAATAAAGTTTGGACATCTAGACAATTTAATTTCTTGAAAATACTTAAAGTTTATTTAATCTTTCCTTCTTCAATGAAGTATAGGAAGGAGTTTATCAACGAACAATGGGTTAAAAAAAAGAATTTTTAAGAAGTATTAGCATTTTCTTTGTAAATATAAATTACTCAATGTTAATTGCCCTGCTATTGGATCAATATCACTAATCTTACACTCTGCAAGACTGGTTTCGGATATTGGATTTCTACTGCACTGAGTGGCATTTATAGGCAGTCAGTAGAGTCGAACTTTCAACTTACCTTCACCAACTAATCAGTGAACGGTTATTGACATCGATCTTTTTTTGCAAATAAATGCTGTATTAATTTGTAATTGAGTGTTTTAAATTTTTGTTTCTTAGATTCAGGAATATCTTCTAGATTTTTTAATAGCTTTCATCTAAGGTGCAAAAGGCACTGTATTCTTAATACCATACTCTAATCTACCGAAGTCCAAATCAAACCCCCTTCTTTTTAGAATCCAAACTTGTCTCGCATTCAGTGGCGTAGCGAAATTTTTTTTAATACTTCATCAGTGCAGATAGATTTAGAGCTCTAACAAAAAAATGTAAATATAATGATGTGAAATACCATCAACGAGCAAGCCGTAAGTATATCTCATAATAATCATGAATTCCGACTCACTCATCTAACATTAGAACAGAAAGGCATCTTTATATGATTTTGGCAGAAAATTAAGTGAGTACACATTACTATCATGTCTAATCTATATTTCTTTGTATTCGCGGATCTATACTTTTATCTGATTTATACTTCTTAAAGATTTAGAGAGAAGATGCCAATGTATATGTGTTATTATAAAAATTTTGGAAACACTAAAAATTCTGAAAAAATGAGTTTATAGAAAAAGGAAGAATATTTGGCATTTGCTGAGTTTGAAACTTAAATGACTTCAGATGAGGAATGTTAAGAAAATGTAAAAAATTTGCGGATATCCGATACATCTCAAATAAATCTATATCATATTACCCTACCATGTGTCTGTTTACTTCTTTTACAGTCTTTATTTACGGGTGCGTCTTTTTACTAAAAACTGTTTTCGTGGAAAAATTTTTTGTCAAATTGATCTCGTTTTTTTAATGGAAGCGTTACATTTGTTTGATTGCTTTTATATTGAAATTCATTATTGATCTTTAAAAAGTTTCTTTAATTGTATTCTTGAATATTTATTTTAACAAATTTTGTAATTCTTCATTACCATTAAAATATAAATTAGCTTTAGTTATCTTTAATTGAATTTAAGGCACGGAACTAGAAAATTAAACTCATCTGATACATATAGCAACACTTATTATCGGAATTGAATTTGGTTCTCTGTAAAATTCATTCTTGTTATTTGAATAACTTTTGATTTCGACGACGACAGTTATTATCGGGGTCATAAAAGAGCATTGAAAAATTAGTTGGATGCGTTAAACTTTAAAAATTAAATTTTAATTAATAATAAATCAGTTTTACGGCCATTGTGTCATCAAGCTTGG
This sequence comes from Nectonema munidae, assembly GCA_030549495.1. Lineage (NCBI taxonomy): Eukaryota > Metazoa > Nematomorpha > Nectonematoida > Nectonematidae > Nectonema > Nectonema munidae. The sequence continues at coordinate 159,661 of JAUIRK010000036.1, read as the reverse complement.
GTCTAGACCAGGGATGGGGAACCTGCGGCCTTCTGAGCTATAAAGTGCGGCCTTCTGTGGTCTGTTAAGAAAAATCTATAAAATTATAAGAAATTATATAAAATATGAAAAATATACTTTTGAAGTTATAAAGTTTAATATCGGATCATGATATATAGAAAACAGCACTATTAGCGTAACAAATTGCGGCGTTGAATCTTGTGGCATCAAAGGGCTGTACATATGAATACAGTACAGTGCTGTCTGTACATCTGTCTGTACGCGTCTGGGTGTTGTTTTTAAGCTTCTCTATTCGTCGTTATGTATTTGTGGGGTATGTGTTTCAGTATGTATTCGTATGTGTGTGTTTGTGGGTGTTGTATGCGTTTGTGTCAAACAAATTAAAAAGAACATTGAAGGAAGAAAATAGAGCCTGGAGAATTGGCATTTTTGTTGGATCAAATAATGGTAAAATGCAAGGCTTGCTATGTGAAACAGTAATTTCAACAGTAAAGAAATACAATGCACACCAGCATTATAGTACTCCTATGGACAATAAGTACGCCGCCTGAAAAAAGGTTAGATTTTAGAAAAGACAGTCTTTTAGTAAACTTTATCCGAGCCAATGCTATGAGGCCTTGCCAGTTTCGACACATGCTCGCTCATTTTGGACGATAAGATCATCAGTGTAGATTTGCCCAACCATTCAAAAGTGCACTGGTTATTACAATGTCAAATCTTAATGAAAATGTTGTCTTTGCGTGAGAAAATAATTGAACTCTGTTACGAGAATGAACAAAATTGCGAATTATCGGATGCTAGTTTCCTTCAAGATGTTGCGCCTTTCTGTGTGATATTGTGTCAAAGCAGAATGAGTTAAATGTTTCTCTGCAGGGTAAAAATAACTCTATTTACGATATGTGGCAAAAATTCTGGCATTTAGGAAGAAGTTGTCTTTTTTCGATCACTACTTGAAAAGTCAAAACATTTCGGAAATCTTTTCTTGATCTAACAAAGGTAATGAATGAAATAAAAGAAGACTCAATCTTCTGAAAAATACCAAACAGTTTTAGATTCACTGAACAAGGAATATGATGAAAGATTCAATGATTTTAAAAAGAATTAAACAAAGCTAGCTTCCCAACCTCAGATACTTGACTTTTCTGAAGATAAAATTGTTAAATCGCCTTTCGATAATAAAGAAGATCGCGCCAAAAATGGAAGAGAGCCGCAGAGTATTCCAGCCTCCGTCAATATGCTCGTTGATTGATATCGTGTTTCTCCATGATATAAATCTCTGTGAATCAACATTCTCTTACACGAGACAAATCAAGAATGCTTTGAGGGCTCAGATGACAGATGAAAACCAATTAAAGCTCAAAACATTCATGTTAGAACCAAATATTCCAATGGTGGTTCAACAGAAACAATCTCATAGATGTCATTATTTGATTATTAATAAAGTAACTGAATAATACACTTTTATGTATTCTTTGTAATCTGTTTACATTTTCATGCAAATTAAAATGTAATTTATGTCACCAATAGCTGAAAAATTACTATTATATAAGAAATTACATATTTATTGTTTGCAGCCTTTATGCTGAGTGTACGGTGCTAATGTGGCCTTTAGTCCAAAAAAAAGTTCTCCACCCTTGCTCTAGACCAGTGGTTCTTAACCTGGGGGTCGTGACCCCTTTGGGGGTCGTTTGAAGTTTTTGCAGGGGTCATGAAAAACTTTTGGTATCAAAAAGTGTATCCTCATGAACGTCTTTCCATCAGTTGCAAAGCTATTTCTATTTGATGTATTCATTAATCCTGATTGTATGATGCAATCAGTTAATAATTTTGCCCTTAAAATGAAACATCATTTTAAATCTCACACATGTTGCTTGCAATCAAGCAATTGAAAACTATTTTCCGAAGTTAAATAGCCGTTCTAATGACATTTGGATCACCAGACCTTTTTCAGTGAGCGAAAGTAGCATTGATGACTCTGACGTTGCTGTCAAAGTGGAGTTTCTTCAAATAAGAGAAGACAGTCAATTAAAACTCGATTTTTCCGAGCAAGCATTTCCATCATTCTGGGCCAAATTGAAAACCGTTTATCCTATTCTTTCCAAACGTGCTATGATTTTTTTGATAGTCACCTTCAACTTATTGTTGCGACACTGGATTTTGTGCAATGATGTCTTTAAAAACAAGTGCACGTAATAAGCTTGCAATTGATTCAGACACGAGATGCTGTCTGTCGAGCATTACAACATGTTTTGAAAAACTTTTGTCTGACAAAGAATACTAGCCTTCGAATTAAATTATACTGAATTTGTTAGATTATATTAATTTAAATAAAGTTTTTCAATTAAACTTTCTTTTAACAAGTTTTGTATTATAAAATATAACATGTAAATTTTCTTGTTTTTAACTTTAAACGGCTGAATCAAAAAGAATTTTATAGGGGTCATAAAAAATTTTTTCATAATATTTAGGGGTAAACATATCCTAAAGGTTAAGAACCACTGCTCTAGACTCAGAGTCTAGACAGATATTACAATTATGGGAAGAAACTATTTAATTTTGTTTCTTCATTCATTTCTATTCAGTTCATCTCCTCCTACCTTAAGAAGAATTTTGAGAAATTTAATTAAAAAAATAAAAGATTCATAAAAAAAACTTGACTACAGGAAACATGAAGATTAGGTCACTTGACTTCCAAACCACTATCGATATACTTTGAAAGATTATAGGAAGCTCAACTTTTCGATAAAATTACTTTTGGATGAACGACAAAACGATAACAACTTTTTTCGAGTAAGACAATTATTGAAAAATAAAGATGCCAATGAATCAAAAAATCATTAGTACTTTAATATTAAAAATCACATTTGTCAATTCTTTTACGTCGATTTCGCATTAATTTTCTCTGGTAGCATTTTTTCTTTTATTGTTTTTGTTGAAGCATATTCACCACAATCTCTCGCCTTATTTTATTAATACTTCATTCGTTGAATGAGTCTTGAAGATTTGTTATTTTGTTTCTATATTTTAAAATGTTAATGATATTCAGAAAGAGTTTTATAAAAAACCTTTTACCAAAAAAATCCAGGAATAAGCGAAAATTTTAATATTAATACGGAAACAAGATTTTCATCATTATTAGATTTTAAAATAGGAGAATTTGATTCATTTATTATTTACAAAGACGAAAATAAAAGTGCTTCGTTATTTGAATTAGTCTTCCAGGAAGAAATAATTTCCGGAGGCTTTTTGTTCCAAATCTTTGACGGAATTAATTTTATTGATTCTCGGTCTAAAGTTGTTTGCGTCTCTTCTGAATGTGATGTTTAGGGAGCGCAAGAAGGAGTTCATGCCGGATAACAAGGACTCTGGACTGTTTGCAACGGTTTCAATGCCGGGCTTTCCCAAAAATACGATCACGCGATCCGCCAAGTATGTCGCCATGATAAAGTCGTGCTCCACAACGAAGGCAGTCTTTTTTGCAGCAAGAATGAATCTTTTTATGACTTTGGCAGCCACGATTCTCTGTTCGGAGTCGAGATATGCAGACGGCTCGTCGATCAAATACACATCTGCATGCTTGCCCAAGCACAGAACAATCGCCACCCTTTGCAGTTCTCCACCAGACAAGTTTTTCACCTAAATATTCAAAATAGTAATCAATCAATCAATTCTTCAGCCCATTTGACTTCACACTTCTGTATAATACACATATTCTTCATATATCTCAATCAATATATCATTTCGTTATATAATTTCTATGTATCATTTCTGGGTACATCGATGTCACACTAATTCTCAAAGTGTTGTTAATTCATTCGACTAATGCTGATTAAGAAGAAATTAATGTATGAATCAAACAGTTTCGCATATAGAATTGGTTATTGCAAAAATGCTTACTTCTTGGTCCATGATGCTATCAATTTTAAGAGGCTTCATCACATCAGAAACGAACTGCGGATTGATGTACGCATCTCGAATCTTCTGATGAAATAAATAGCGAACAGTGCATTCGGAATTAGGACTGATCTTTTGTGGTTTGTAGCTTATGTTTAAGACTGGTGCTTCATCTAAATTAATCAATAAAATTTTGTGGATTCAAGGAACTAAGATGAGCTTACAATTGCACGTAATTTCAATCAAAACAAGTCAGATTTAAAATAAAAAAGTTTGACTACTCTAGTCAAGCCGAGTTCTTCCGTCACAATTGGTTCAAGAAAAAAATGGCGAATTATTATCGAAGCAAAATGTTGGCCATAGGATTTTGAGAATTCTGTTCTCAAAAAAACCGACGTTTGTTCCGGCTGACTACTTTTTAATTTTAAAATTAAAAAATTTTTTTTTATTTTTTTTTAAAAGAAGAAAACTACTTTTTCTTGTCCCGAAGAATAAAATGCATACCCTCAAAATACTTCATATCGATCCGTTTGGCAAAACCTGCCTTAAACATACTCTAAATCAAGGTTTTCAACGCTTTTATAGTAGAAGCGCAAAATTATAAGAGCTTGTAAGGAATATTATATGTTACAAATTTTTGTGAATAAAGCACCCATAAAAACTTACTGATACATACAATATCACATAGACACACTCGCACACAGACAAGCCCGTAACCAGAAAATTTATTTTGGAGCGGCTAAATCCAAAAAGAGATTACAATCAGAGTATACTATGCTCTCATTAACTTTAAACTGGACATCTCCAATTCATATGTTCTAAGATTCATCTAAGCCAGAGATCACCAAACAACAGCCCGAGAATTAGATCGGACCCACGAAGAAAGTTTATCCGACCCGTAGGCTAAATTTTGATATTGATAGGTGTTACAAAATAAGTATTTTTGAAATATATTCTGTTCACTTCCACATTATATGTATCCTCAGTCTATCAACTTCATCCATAAGGAAAATATCGAAAAGTAAACAAGTATTAATAGGAACTTCAAAATGGCAGGGCATTTTAACTTTTCAACATTCCGCCCCGCGTTTTTCAAACTTTCAGTAAACCGGCACACGTTTTTAAAATTTTTGAAATACGGCGGAGTTTTTTAAAATATTTTACGCCTGCAGTACTCGGATAATCAGACATACGTGAAATAATAAATACAACGCTTATAAACTAAGCTGGTTGTGATAGAAACTGTTTTTGTCTAGGCTAGCAAAGTTTTCTCAAAAACCTGACTAATCCATTTTTCTAGGATGTTGATTCTACCATTTTTTCGCTTGTCTTTTCTAACCTCTTTCCTCCTCTCGTTCTCTCATATAAGTGTACATACACAATGTAACATAAATGTTTTGTCAACAGATATGCTTTGAGGGCACAGAAGTAATGTATCACAAGTACACATGTGCCAAAGAGAATAGGGTGGAGAACTTCTGCTCTAAATAATGGTTCATCCTATTTTATTGTTGTAGATTTTTGAAATCGAAATGCTGTATGAACATTAGCGCTTATTTACTTTCGCTCCTTGCACTCTTAACTTTTTTTTAAATGTACACTACTAAACTTTTTATAAAATAGTGTAAATAATAAAATTTAGTAAAATATAGTTTAAAATTTGGTAGTTAGTGAGGTGTGATCATTGCGAGCATTTGGCTTCTATTCTAACTCCTAAGTTTTTCCTCATTCTATTCTGATTTTTGTTTTTTATTTTGAATGTTATTTTGTGAAAAAAGTTTCAATCGTTTCTTTTTGCTGAATAAAGCCTTGTTAGGTTTTTCCTTTTCTGCCAATATTACATCAGTTAGTTTTAAGAGATAAAGTGTTATTCTCAGGGGCGCACATCCTTAAAATTATTGGGGGGGGGGGCGAAATTTTTTTGTTGCAATTTTCAAAAATAGTGGTCTGGAAATACCACGGGAGACTAAATATTCAAGCAATCCTTTAAAAGGTCCTCATACATTTCGCCCCATTCATTTTATAAAACAATTCGCCCCATTATTTTCATAAGACATTTTGTCTCATGGACAATTCGCCTAACTATTTTCATAAAACAATTTGCCCCATTATTTTCATAAAATAATTCGCCTCATAATTTTCATAAGACGATTTCCCTCATGCTCAATTTGCCCCATTGTTTTTATAAGAGAATACGCTCTATTATTTTTATAAAACTTCCAGTCCTATTTTTATAAGACAATTCTTTCCATTCAAAATTTGCTCTATTTTTATAATACAATTCTTGCCATAGACAATTTACTCTATTTATGCAGATCAATTAGCATAATTGTTTTATAAAACCGTTTTTTCAATTTTTTTAGACTCTTTTACGCTTTTTTCATAAGACTATTTTTCGTAAAACGGTTTGGCATATGAACGTTTTGCCTAATATCACAACTCATCTCAATAAAAATAGCTATATTTTAATTTTATTTAGTTTTTTGAAAGGCAGTTATTTTTATAAATGAAACAAATATTTAAAAATTTTAAACAAAATAAAAATTAATATCTTGTAATTGTAATATCATCGTAATTATCTTTTTCTTCACTTTCATCATTGATAAAAAAAATTAACAGATAAAATAATTAATTTGAAATAATTTAATAGAGATAAAATAAACAAGAATATAAAATTTTTTAATAATTTTACAAATATAATAAACAAAGATGGATGAAACAAATAGCCTATGAGACAATTTGTCCATGGGGCGAATCATCTAAGGGGCGAATCATCTAAGGGGCGAATCATCTATGGGGCGAATTGTCTATGGGGCAAAATGTCTGTCGACCCTTTAAAATAGAGTGTATTCAGCGCATACCTAAAGTCCTAAATTTATAAACTACTTTATATTTTTTTTTACAAAATTTGTGAATTTAAATACTATACTTCCAGCGAAAATATTTTAATTAAGTTTGCAGAATATACACTAGTTTAAAAAAATCCAAAATTGTTAGGGGGTGGAATAGGCTTTTCATTTGAAAAATGAAGCAGTCTACCAGGCACATTACAGGAATTGATGAAAGGATATTTGATTCATAGAGAAAACAAATAACTGAAGGTTAGATAGTTTTATATGAGTGAATGTAGTCTAAAGGCAAAGAGTCTACTAGACACCCTGCTATGTTTATATGAAAAAATGTGATTGACTCAGGGGCAAGTGTATAAAATGAAATTATAATTATTCAAACAAAAAATTATTTTTGTTGATCGCATAATTTCATTTTACTCAGCATCATTCAAAAATAGTTTAAAAGCTAAATTGATACAAGCCACAAAAAGTAAAATAACTTTTAACATTTTGCAATGATTTGCCTTTTATAATAAATTTTAAGGAAAAAAAGTTTATCAGAAAAAGTTATAGAGCTTCAACAAAAACTAAAAAATTTTAGGGTAGAACTTAAGTTTTTGGAAACTAATTTGACGTACCCCCCTACAGCATACTCTATGGGTGGCATGGCAGGTTGGTTGAGATGATGGACTTAGCACGGAAGCCTCTAGATTCGATTTCTCATCGATACGAATTTGTTCATAGTTTGACATAAGCGGTACATCAGTGCCTTGTCAACAAAAATACACCCGCTGTACCTTACCTTTTACTTAAAATTGAAAATTTTTGCTACATAATTAACATAAGAGAGAAAGGAAAGAAAATAAACTAATAAAGCAATTTTCACTATTTTAAAATGGGACCGTCTGTTATCAGAATAATTTCAAAATAATAGGAGGCATAAAGATTTAGAGTTTATTAAAAATTATTATTAAAAATTAATTATTTAATCTAACGGTCGATAGACATTTCGCCCCAAAAACAATTTGCCCCCTAAACAAATTGTCTCATAGGTTATTTGTTTCATCCATCTTTGCTTATTAAATGTGTAAAATTATGAAAAAATTTTATATTCTTGTTTATTTTATCTCTATTAAATTATTTCAAATTAATCATTTTATCTCTTAATTTTTTAGAATTGTCCATGAGACAAAATATCTTATGAAAATAACGGGGCGAATTCTCCATGAAACAAAATGCCTTATGAAAATAATGGGGCGAATTGTCCATGGGACGAACTGTCTTATGAAAATAATGGAGCGAAATGTCCGAGGACCAAACTAACATAAATCAAAGTATACGAGAAAAGAAAACCATTGCGTTTTTTTGAATATTTGTCTACAAATAAAATTCTGACAGCTGTCATAAATAATAGATTAAGTACATTTTTAACAACTGAAACGTTTTGTTTCGATATTATATTTTTACTATAATAATCAACAAATTTTCTTTAAAAAAGGTATTTGATTATGTACAGTGTTACTTATAAAATTTAACAATCGAACATTATAAAAGATATCTCTCCTCAAATATTAAGAAAATAGAGTATTCTTGCTTTTAACCCGAATAGCTAGTCAAAATATTCATTCCCAAATAGCTATTAAAAAAATTTCTTGACTCGAAAAAATAAAAGTTTTCAAATGTAACAAACGTAGTGATAAAGATTAAATGACCTTTGTTGAAAAAAATTCTTAGCGCGAGTCTAACAATATTCATTGATATAAAATTGTAACAATTGGAAACTATTTTAATTTAACTCTAAATGCAAATTAGATAGAAGCAGTGGTGTAACCAGAAAAAAGTTAATGGGGGGGGGGGGGGGGGGCACAATTTTAATACAAAAAACGTGAGCAACATTTTGTATACTTTCTTGATCCTTTCATTGGAGAAATTTTCAAAAACTGATATCGCATAAGTTGCATGGGGCGCGGTACATAGGAGTGTGGGCACGGCCCCTCATGCCCCAGCCTAGCTACGTCACTGGAGAGAAGAGAACTGAATACGATAGGAAGGCTTAACAAGAGAAGAGGGCTTGGATGAAGAAGAGAGCTTGAGTGAATGATTGAGTTTTAGCAGAGAAAGCGGAAGAGAAAAACAGAGGAGACAGAAAGAGAAATAGAATAACTGTGACAGAAGATGAGAAAATCTAGTGGATCATCAACATGTGTTTGCTCAAAAATACTATAAAGAGGAGACACTGTGATAAACATTGCTGACTTATTGTGTGCATATTGAAGCAATGGATTATTATTATATAGATCTCACGCATCGTCTGTAAAATATGTTCGATAGGAATTTCAGAGCAGCTTGGCATGTGATGTTTGATTGATTCGAAAGTCTCCATTCTTCATACATGATTCATACATAGATATCATGATCATCATACATGTTTTTTAAACAAGCAGCAACTCTTACTTATAGAAAATTATTGGGGGGGGGGGGGGGGGCAAAGGTCATTTTCGCCCCCCCCCCCCCTGAAAACACATTGGAGGCGGTCGCCCCCCGGATGTGCGCCCCTGGTTTTTCTCCTCTTAAACAAAATAAACTAAACTTTATAAAAATAGAGATTAAAAGAACATAGAGGTGGGAAGAGGGAGGTAAACAAGTGTCAAAATATCGTTTGTTAATTGATTTTCAATGATTTATTTATCATAAAAAATCGATAAATAAGATCTTTTAAAAATTACGCTAAAAAACAAAAAATTTGAGGCAAGCATGAAAAATAGTGAAAATAATCAAATTTGATACACTGATTTCATTTATGATATTTATTTTGACGGTACTCATCAGAATTCAGAGATATAGGTCTGAACGTACATTAAAGTTTTATATACAATTTTTAGCCTTTATTTGCTACAGTATATTATATTTATTTTAAATCCAATCAAAATAAACTTACAAAACTCCTGAGTTTGTTGAAAAAACTATTTTAATATTTTAATTATGTTATATTATTTTGAATTTGTTTATAATTTTTTGTGTTGAATATTGATTTTTTAATTGTTTTTTAGATTTTTTATAGTTGAAAAGTCTTTCAAAATTAAAGTCTATTTATTTCAATGATTTCATCTAATTCAAATGACAGAAAGTGTATCAATGATGTAAACTCCTTTTGTTACATTTGTGGCGAGTTCACAAAAGTTTCACAACGCCGTTCTATTACCGCATTACTAAAAGCAGCATACCATAGTTATTTTGATTGCAAAATTGGTGATCAAGATAAATCGTGGGCTCCACATATTTCATGCAAGTCTTGTTATAACGCCCTCACTGCTTGGTACAATGGTAGAAAATCTTCATTCAAGTTCGCTGTACCAATGATATGGAGGGTTCCGACGAATCATGATAACGACTGCTATTTTTGTTTACCAAAATAAAGGGTTTCAAACATGCCTCCAGGAGGAAAATTGATTATCCAGATATTCCATCAGCCCTTAGGCCTGTCAATATTCTAAGGATTATACTGTACCTTGTCCACCAGAAAAGAAAAATGATTTTTTATTGGAGGAGGAAATTACATCTGAAGATTCAACTTCTCGAAGATCAAGTAAATCCCCTTGTTTATGGGAATCTGATTCTCAACCTAAGCCTTTTACGCAGGTGGAAGTAAATGATTTGATTCGAGATCTTTATCTCACAAAAGATCTCTCGGAGTTATTGGTTCCAAGGCTCAAACAGAATAATTTAGTAGAGAAAGAAGTTCTCATCACGAAATATAGACGCAGAAATTTTGAAATTGCATCTTTTTTTGAAAGCGAAAACCGTTTATGTTATTGTAAAAATGTTTCTGGCTTGTTTGGTTGTTTGGGTTTCCAGCATGAGTCGTCTGAATGGAGGCTTTTTATCGACTCCTCCAAAAGAAGCCTGAAGGCTGTATTACTTCATAACGGTAATAAATATTCTAGTGTCCCACTTGCTTACTCAACTCACTTGAAAGAATCTTATGACAACATGGAGCTTTTACTTGAAGCAGTTAAATATTCTCAACATCAGTGGAACTTATGCGGTGATTTTAAAGTTATAGGCTTTTTAATGGGAATGCAGGCAGGCTTCACCAAATATTGTTGCTTTCTCTGTCATTGGGACAGCAGGGCGGTTTCTGAACACTACAGAAAGAAGGACTGGGGCGAAAGAACTTCATTTCAACCAGGAAACTACAGTATAAAAGAAGTTCCACTTGTTAATATGAACAAAGTTCTTTTACCTCCCCTACATATTAAGTTGGGGCTGATGAAAAACTTCGTTAAAGCACTTCACAAGCCTAGCCCAGCTTTTGATCACTTGGCAAAACTTTTTCCAAAATTAAGCTCAGCAAAGCTGAAAGAAGGAATATTCGTAGGGCCACAGATTCGAGAAGTTATTAAGGATGGATGTTTTGAAGGGCTCCTGGAATACAAAGAATTAAGGGCTTGGAAGGCATTTAAATCAGTCTGCAGTGGTTTTTTGGGAAACACACGTTCTCCAAATTACAAAAATCTCATTGATGAGTTACTTGCCTCCTATGAGGACATGAAATGTCGAATGTCGCTAAAAATACATTTTCTTCACTCCCATCTTCACCAAGATATAAGCAAAATGGAGTAAAGCTACAAAGGAAGGTGGAATCCAAGTATGATGGGGGATTACTGTTGGATGTTATATCGCGATAACCCTGATAAAAGTTTCAAGAAGTCGTCAAAGAGGAAATATTTTTAATCATTTTTTAGTGTTTGTCAAAAAATAATAAATCATAATTTCTCTGAATAAAATTTGATCGTTTTATAAAAATACAAATTTTACAAATCCTAAACATTTTTGCTTGTAATGTAAAATATATATATTTGTCATATCAAATGAAAATAAAAAGGATTACATCCTTCATCTGGTTTCAAATTTCCAGCTAGGAGTCTGATCAAAGTTGTCTTGCCGGTTCCATTTTCACCCAAGAGTACAATGATCTCTGAATCAGAAAAGCCTCCAGGTTTTACTTCCAGATAAAAGGAGTCTGTTTAAAGGATAATGAGTGTAAAGAAACTTTATTAACTAAAATTTAATGAGACAAAGTTGAATAAAATTAAAGGCTTTGTATACCCGCACATTTGGCCCAATGGATTTTTGTGCATATACGTTAAGAATAATAAAAGAAAACAAAAATTACGCTGTAGATTACAAATTTACTGGAAGTAAAGCAAAGCGTGCAAAAATTGTCAAATTAAATGTACATTTTCGGTTAAATGCCCGGTCAAGTAAAATACATGCTGCTATTGTTAAATAAAAGCATAAGACTCCATTGATCAACATTTTGCTTTTTTAAGCTTGGATTAAGAAATCAGAGATAATCCTATAGTATGACATTTGGTATGTTTCCACAATAGTGGTTAGATCTAAATTTCTCGTTATGTTTATTTTTAAGAGGGTCTTTTGTGGACATTTTTCAGGGAGGTGGTTTCACCAAATAAGAGACACGCTTTTCTTTTCTAGGGATACCGATATAACACTGGTGTTTAAAGCGTTAAAATGAAACTATGCAATTAGATTAGAATAGGTATATAAAATGTAGAAAGATCGCATTTCTATTCAATGCTATGTAAAAAAGGATTTGGATAGAAGCAGAAGAGAGATGTTTATATTTAACGCACTTAGGACCAAACAAAGCAGATGACTTTGGTAATTCCTATTTAGTTTTTTTTTAAAATCCGTAATCCGATAAAATAAGATTACTTCCGAGAGATTTCTTCATGTTATCATATGAGTGATGGCGAACACGATGAACATCTTCCTTTGCATTTTCTGAAACTTTAAAGCTTAGGGATTCCTCTCGAAAACGAAGATTTTCAGTGGGGATATAGCCGTCCAAAAAATGATTGATTCCTGGTAATAGAAAAATTTATGAAAGTAAAGTTAAGATGATGAAATATGATTAAGAGCATGCTTGAAGCAAATAACTGTACACTGAAGAACAAAAACAAGAATAAATGGCGAACACAGCGAAGAAAGTAAAGAAACGTGGGCAAACCTTCGCGTACACTAAATGGCTTCGTAACAACTCCATACGCAGTAGGAATGCCATAAAGAACGCAAATAAAATCTGACAGATAATCTAGAACAGACAAGTCGTGTTCAACAGCAATGACGTATCTGAAAAAAATTATAAAATCATTAATCAAATCTCTCAATTCAAAAGGAAACATCGCATCCCTACAAATACCGCTAACGTCAATGATTTTCAAGATTTAAAAAGCAGTAGAAGATAGATGCAGAAGTAATTGCCATATTCGCGCCAAAAATTGATAAAAGGTATAGCTTTTTGTTGAAATTCTTTGCAGTTCTTACAATATATATTTATGCATATTGGTTTATACGCCTTACTTTGTGATGATAAGTTATGTCATGTTCATTTTGTGTACTAATGCCGGAAATTAAGTTTCATGCTTTGATTTGCTGATAATGATTTTTAATATACAAATAATCATCATCATCATCATCATCATCCATTAACTCTAATGAGCAGGTCTTTGTCCTGGCGAGCTTTTAAATTGATAATGAATATCAATTTTGTTCTAAAGATGACACATTGAGTTGCTGTATGAAATAAAGAAGAAGCGACATACTACTGGTTACGGCGTTGAAGACCTACCCCACACACCTCTTAACTTGGTTGATTCCGGGTTGCTTAGAAAGTTTTTGTCCAGGAGTAAATTTATATTGAAAAATATTTGCTGCAGCCAATAAATTTTGACACGAAGTAATCAAGGGTGCTCGTAATTGTCAAGAGTGAACTAAGCCCAAAAAATACTAAAGGTAAAGATGGCATTCGAAATATGAGCAATTCGGTGTGATTGTTGATTCGATCGAATATCAAGTAGTTTTAAAATCAGACGTCTAGAAAACCATAATCATTATCCTTGTAGGATGTTTTTTTAAGAACTCTTATTTGACTTTTTGACTGTTAAAATAACAACAAAATTTCATATTTTTCAAAAACATAAATTACATTTAAATGTAATATTGAGGAACTACAAGAAGGAAAACAAAGAGCAGAGAGGATAAATAGGATATTATTTTCTCCTTCTTTATCGCCTGCTCCTTGATTGCCTTTCTCATAACGGTAGAACTTGATCTGAAGAAAATGATCCGCGTGGTCGAAAGTTTATTGACATAAAATTCAATTGAATAAAAGTTCTACTGTTTTCTACTTCTTTTTTTAACCTATTTTAAGTTTTATTCATGACTTTTCAGCAACACTGCCTTAAAATGTTGTGAATCTCTTAATTCCTTAGCTCAAATGTCTTGGATTTGATTCGTGTTTGTCTCAGCTGAAAAATGGATTCTTGCCTTACTTCGTGTGATCATTGGAATATTTTTGAAAAATTACGTCTTGGTGTCTCATTTTAGTGTCAAAACTTTGATTCTAATTGTCACATTGAAAACATCACAAATTCTACTCGCTCTATTAGGTAACTAAACCAGACAGTCAGTGCATATCTTAGCATCATTTCAAAATAAGGATGGAATACATGAAAATAAAAAAATGACAAGAACATATAATGATTCAGCAGATAATAATCAACTCAATACACATAGTCTTCTATAATGGAGTCTAAGACTTCTATGAGATTTTTTACAACAGCAGAGTTGATAATGAGCATAATATCAACATGCTTGGTTATAAACAGGACTGGAGAGTTGGAGTCGGTATCCAATAAAATATAGGAATCAGCGTCCGTTCTTTTGCCTCAGATTCCCCAGCCCTCGTTATAAACATGCACAAACCCAGGATTTCTTAACCGTGTGCCAAAATGGAATTGAGAGGCAATCTGTTTAGTAAAGGATTTGTCTGAAGTCAAGATGGAAGAATGCGTGGTAAATCATTTTTCTTGTAAAATAGGATTTCTAGAAGAAAACATTTAGTAGAAGTTTATTGAACTCAAATCCAATAAAGGGTTTACGATTTTTTGCAGATTTTTAACTTCATATAATTTTTTTAGAATTTCAGTGAGCGATCTAAACATGGGTTGAGAAATCTTGCTTACCAATGAATGATGTTTATCATATTTGATGGCAAATTAAAAAAAGATCCATACAGATAAAAAGTTGTAATTATTAAATGTGTCCATAAAGCATTTTATCAAGACTGGACATAAGTTTTAAAAAGTGGAGGCTTCAAAAACTGTAAACAATCGCTTTAAAGTTGTATCATTGAATTCTCTTGAGGCATTTCATTTTTCATTTGAGCATGAAATGAGAAATTTATGATTCAGGTTTGGGTGAAAATTATTTTTTTGGCTAATTGGATCGTAAGATGAGCAACTTTAAAATCAAAATAAAACAGAAATTGAGACTCTGAAGATAGTTTTTTTTTAAAAATCCAATAGATTTGTCATATCTAAACAAAATTGAAGATGCGAGAGTGAGAGAGTAAATTTGTCTACTATAAATATGCTTCACTTGTTGCATAATTCAAAAGCCGATCTTAAAGCAAGCACGTTTTATCAAAAAACATGCATGATTGGAAAAAATTTGAATTGTGCTAACTTTATTCCAATTTTTGTTATTACTTCAAAAAAATAAAACCTGTAAACGTCTTCTCAAACACCACTTCAAAGGAAAACCAATTCAAATTTTCGTCAGCTTTTCGCGATTATTTTTATTCTGAGAATCACTGTTGACCCGAAAGCGGTGATAAAAATTTTTTAATTATAACTTCGGTAAAGTGATCGCAAATATAAAAGTACTTATTTGAAGCAAGACAGTTTCGAATCATGATGGCGGAGTTCAAGCGCTGCTTTACGTCTAAATACGAAGAAGGTTCGTCAAACATGTAGATATCGGCATCTTGGACGCAAGCAACTGCTGTAGCAAACCTCTGCAGTTCTCCCCCAGATAACTCGCTTATTTTTCGGTCAAGGACGTGATTCAAGTCAAGAATATCGCAAACACTTTCCATATTCTTCAAAGTATTCTTTTTATTCAGCAAATCCTTCACAGTTCCCTAAAGTGAATATTCAAAGTTCAACCGTATTATCAAAAGATCAAAAATAGCATACGTAAATAAGCAGATTATGAAATCTGTTCTAACTACTATTTCTAATAGCGTCATTAGTAAGGTTGGTTAGATACTGGGTTTCGATAACTCAAGGTGTTGGGTTCGATCCCGCATCAAGCCTACTTTCGTCATAGTTCGATATAGTAGCGCAATTGTGCCTTTTCGATGAAAACATCCCGCGGTACCTTTACCTCTTCAAATGCTGTTATCTCACTGCGCTAAGCACTCCAAGTTAAACAACTGATCAAAAAGGTTTTTGCGCAATTAAAAAATGAGAAGTGAAACAGAACTAATATCTAA
The DNA here is from genome assembly GCA_030549495.1 of Nectonema munidae. Lineage (NCBI taxonomy): Eukaryota > Metazoa > Nematomorpha > Nectonematoida > Nectonematidae > Nectonema > Nectonema munidae. The sequence goes on along the minus strand of JAUIRK010000036.1, from coordinate 143,572 downwards.
AATTGGGAAGTATTTTTTGTTTCGGAAATGAATTGAAATGAAAAAAAAACAAAAACAATTTTATAAGTTATACCAAACTTAAAATTGTTTCGATAGCTTCTCAGAACTTAGATGCTTTACCTGCCTTTTTGAGAAAATATATCTCATTTCCAAATGATATCAAAAATATATGTTTCCTTAATCATCTATTGCTTTTTCTTTAAACACCAAAAAAAGTAAAGTTGTAACAGAGGCAAAATTTAACAGCACAAGTTAACTCATCTTAGAAACTGGATAAATAAAATAGAAGTTACAATAAACTGTATTTAAAAGTTGGAACTATTAAATGACAATATTTGTACTTTCAAGACATCGAAAGCAGAATAAAATGAGATGAGGAAACAATTTGGTGGAAGCAATCAACCGAGCGAAGTATAGAAACATATATCCTGTTTCACAAAGGTAAAGGTACCTTATTGAAAGGAACAATTTCAAATTTTGTGTTGAAGTAAAAGCAAAGAAGGGTTGATGCTGGATCGAAGCGAAGATCTTATGGTTTCGAAGCCAAGCATCAACCAACCTTACTCACGACTCAAACAAGAAATGAGTGTTTTCCCACTCTAGTATAAACAATGAAAGTAAATCATACGTCAACTGCTTTAGGAATCATGTCTACATATTGAGGCTTAATCGCAGATTTTAAATCGTCCTCAAGAACTTTAGTGAAGTAACTTTGGAGAGTGGAGCCGCGAAAATACTGCAAAATTTCGGACCAATCAGGTGGATTCTAAACAAAAAGTGTTCTTAGTGTTTAGAGATGCGCATTAAGAGATTTGTTAACGTCGTATTTTCCGAGATTCGGCTTTTGTCGACCGGCTAAAATTTTCAGGGCTGTTGACTTGCCGATACCATTCGTTCCAACGAGACCCAAAACTTCGCCAGGACGAGGCATTGGCAGTCTATAAACGGCAAGGGATAGATTACATCATAAATTAACAGTATATAAAACCAGTCTTGTCAGAAGATTGCAACAGAGTTTTTGGTTCCTACAGAGTGATCCAAAAGTCGCCATACATGGAAAAAAAAACTTATCAACAAAAACACCAAATGATATTAATTACCAATGTCTGATTTCCTTAATCTCAATTACGATCTCATAAAATCTTTTAGGCACATTCGTCAAGAGAATTACTTTTAGCCCATTTCATCACATCGAATATTTAAATTGAAGAAGACGATTTTTTGATTTCACCTCTTTCAGAGAAAGATGGACACTAGTGTTACATAAATAAAAATCGTCCGTTAGTTTTCAAAAACACCGCGGTTTTAAAAGGTCAGCCCTTTGCAGAACAGAATTTTAAGACGAATCATGTGCTTTTTTCAATGGAATTTTATATACTTATTGTAGACGACTTTCATTGTATGGAACACCGGTGTAACACTGGTCCTCAAAGGGTTAATCTACTTTTGTATCAAATTACTCAATGCCGTTTGCTTTTCTTGGAATGAAATGGGTTAAATATGGATTTGACCTTAAAATGAAAAAGAAAAAAGCAAACATCACATACCTATGTAGCTTGAAGGAATTGACACCATAACGATGTGTGGTATCTTTTTCTAAATTGCTGGGTAAATTAATGATGGAGATGGCTTCAAATGGACACTTTTTGGAACAAATGCCGCAACCGATGCAAAGGGTTTCTGAAATGGCTGAAATTTTGGATGTGGGAGTGACTTCGATGCAAATCTTGCCTGAGAATATGAATGCAAGAAGGAATATGTAAAACAAAAAAAAGTGAACACAAAAATCGCCTACCCATTTGATTGACAGGACAAACGCGCTTACACTCTTGCCGACATTTTTTAGGTTTGCATTTGTCTTTGTTCACAATCGCTATTCTCGTCAACTTTTCTGTTGTCTTTTTATTTTTGCTTAGCGCTTGTTGTGGCATCCTTTCCTACCACAAGTTTACGATGAGGAAAAAATTCTGAAAAGATAAGAATCATCAATTAATCATGGAACAGGTACATACTTTTATTCTTGCCTTGGATATATCAATTAGGAATGTAAGTTAAAAAAAGTTAGCATAGCAAATGAATGATGGGATATCGATTGACTTGATAATGAACAAAAGCCGTTCCACAGGAGTTCCACTTGGACAGCAAGAATAAAAAATACACACATTTAACACACCTCAATTGCTAGAATTGAGAAAAAAACATTCAAAATTTGCTATCAATTGCCATGGAAATTAATTTTAATGCTCACATTAATGACCTTTGTCATGGTAAAACGCAAACATGTGACGTAATTGCATCATCTGAAATGAAACAACAAATAATGAACAGCAGTTACCTTATTTAAGAGACGGGCGCAAGACTAAGACTTTTGATCTGGGCGCCATATAGGCCTGTAAGGGCGTTGAGTGATTGTATATAATTTACCCTAAGGTTCACACATACAAGATACATAACGTAAAGTCATGCGAGGATTACTTTTATTCATTTAGAACAATTTTTTTGACTATTCTCATTAAAGAGGAATTTTTATGCATCATCCATCCTATAACAAATGCTATATTTTAATTTATTCATTAAATTCAATTTGGTTTAATCAATAAATTTAAATAATGGCAATCTTAATAACAACTATTCAATATTCATCCTAACAATTTTTCACTATAATCTATCACATCTGATTTTATTTGAGTTTTCAATGTCACATTCAGTTTTATTAAATCTAAAAATTAAGGGAAATCATAATTTTAGGGCGAGTTAGTATAATAGTCACTGGTGCAAATTGATAATACCCCATATCCTGGTCCATTTTGAGAAGCTGAGTCCAACTCTGACGATACTACCCCATATGACTTTCTTGGCGCCAAAAGACAAGAATTTTGAGATTATTTTTAAGTTAATATCTTACTCTTAAGCAAGATTATCTAGGTAGGTATACGTCTAAATCAATCTAATTCAAAAAGAAATGAGATAAAGGAAAAAGTTTCTTTTTTTTTGGTTATAAAACTCATTTTTTACCTTTAAAGTATTTTTTTTTAAAAATACAAATTTTTGTTCTTAACTTTTTTTCAATCCAATTTTTGCCCAAGTTTGATAATACCAAAAGCTTATAGCCTTAGTTTGGATATGGGGATGTGAGTAAGGTTGGTTAGATACTGGGTTTGGATAACTCAAGGTCTCGGGTTCGATCCCTCATCACGCCAACTTTTCTCATAGCTCCATTCTAGCGGCGCAATTGTGCTTTCTCGATGAAAACACCCCGCGGTACCTTTACCCTAGTCTAGATATGATTTCGTATTTTGGCAAATAAATTCCTTCCTCTTCTGTATAAAAGGTAAGCTCTGTTGATGATCATAGTAGATAGTCGGAAATTTATCTATAGGCGTGAACAAAGACGTTGAACTATTTTTCTGTTATACCTTTTTATATTTTGGAGATTTTTTTAAAATGATCAGATTCTAGATTTTATTTATATATATGAAGATTTTGTACAGTTTGTCAATCAACCATCGGAATCGGCTAATGACTATAGTTGTTTAAATGTTTGACTTTGTTTCAAGATCCTTCATTAAAATTGAGTATCAAATTTTCTGGCTTAAATTTGGATAAAATGGTTTCAAGTATGCCATCCAGATGAAAACACTCCGTGAGACCTTTAACTACACCATGCAAAGCAAGAGTTAGCAATGAAAGGATTTTTAAATAAATGAAATCTCAGAAATTTGTTTTTAGAGAATGTAAATTTATAGGGTAAGCTGGGCGGGCGGGCAGGTTATAGGCCTATTTGATCAAATTGGGCCCGAACAATCAGTGACAATTAGTATTTTAATTAAATTGTTAAAATTATTATTTTGAAATATTTTGCAAATGAAAATTTAAGCCTTTTTCTAATAAACTTGTGTACAAAGAGCAGCATGTAAAGTAAGCGGCTTTTTTAAATTAAAAAAAACATACATTTTCCATTTTGTCCATCAAACTTTTTACATTTAAGGCGTTTTTTTATTTACATTATTTCATGGTTATGGGCGCCTGCTGTTAGAATACTCTATACGAGTGACTCTCAACTAGGTGGAGTTCCCCCCCCCCCCCCCTTCTTAAGAGGAATTTAATAGTTCTCGAAGATTTGAAACCGTTAACCGAAAAACTCTAACTGAGGAGATCAGAAGAGATATAACTATGAATTCTTTTGTTTTATAGACTTTCTCAACGATGGAAAACTAGAACCTCTTTCATGCTTCATAAAAACAACACCCTTCACTATAAAGAAAAAGATTAAAACCTAATTAACTTTTTCAGACCAACTTAAAGCTAAGTGCAGCGTATTTCGCCCAATTATAGAAAAATTATGCCAAAATTTTAAATACGAAACTGAATGAGTTAAAATTTAAAAATGAAAATTGGTTTAATCTCAAAGAAGAAAGTTATATAAGAGTTCTGACATTATGCTATTGAAGTTCTATGGTTGAATGCGCTTTTTCTGCCCTTGAACAAGTTGATTCTTCTCATCGAAGAACGATGACACCGTACAGAGAATCTAAGTTGACCCTACTACACTTTGAAAACAAATTCACCAAAAGTATTACATTTGATGATTTTGTCAAAAAATTTGTCGACTTAGTTTTCGTAATTACTGTAGGAAAATTTTTAAGAGTTAATCAAATTTGCCGTTAAAAAATAAAAGTTGTCTTAATCAATCTTGAGATCTATGTCGGAAATTTTCTTTTATAAATTTAAGCTATTTTTGAACTATTTAAAAATGTTGAGATGTGTAGCATCAAAATTTTTTTTAATTAACTGGATATACATTGTAAATAAATTTAAAAAATCTAGTCATAAAATCAAATATTATTAAAAATGTTTTACAATTTGTTTTCAATATACTAATTGAGAAACAAGAACGTCACCATAAAAAGTTTAAGAAAATTAAATACTTTCAAAACAATATTTTTATAAAATTATTATTTTTCAAATTTTGTGACTTGAAGATAAGTCATAAATATCAAATAAATTTCGATATAAAGTTAGCTCATATATGAAAGTCGATTCATATTAACTCAAAAATGAATTATCATCATAAAAATTTTATCTAAATTTTGAAAAGGATTGAAATAAGAGGCAAGAGCAGACTTTATATTGATTAGGAAATCTCCATTTTTTGCATATGCTATTTTAGTCGGAGAAAGTTAGCTTTACGAATCACAATTTGGACAAGTTTGGATAAGCATTTATGTTCTATTATTAACTCTTTAAGAATTTTGATAATTCTAGTATACGTTGGTTGAAGATATCAAAGCACTTCCAGCCGTAAGGCTATATGCTCGCATATGTTTTATGAATTTGTTCTAAGAGTTTCTTCTATTCATTCTATTTTAGCATGTATAATATATAATAAATTAGTGGGGAATATATTGTGCAAATTTAAAAGTACCATCTGCAAACCAGGTTTATCCATTAAAATTTTTTAAAAATTAGCGAATAGGTAAAGGTAAAGGCACCGTGGGGTGTTTTCATCGAGAAGGCACAATTACGCCTCTAGTATCGAAATATGAAGAAAGTATGTCTGATACGGGATCGAGCCCAACTTGAGTTATCATAACCCTATATCTAACCCCAAATCATGCCCAATAGCTAGTTTGAGAAAATTGTAATGCTGTGGCTTGCAAATTGATTAAGAGTTAAAGACTTTGGAGAAATTGGTTAGTTGTTGAAGGAGATTAAAGTGTAGAAAACTGGATTTTTGAGTAATAGTTAAACGGTGAATGATTGAGCGAAGGTAGTAGGTGGGTGTCAAAGAATATATGTCATAAATAAAAGAAAATTGCAGTTATTTGTGTAGATTTTCTTTTTATTGGTATTTTTAAAGTGTTAGTTGATGTGGTGTGAGAAGTCTCTACTCTATGTTCGACTCTAAGTTTTTAAGTTCGACTCTATGAAGATAATGAGAGAGTTTAGGAAATTGAGGAGGTTCGGACCTGAAAGTAGTTCGTAGAAATTAGATGGTGTGCGATTGAGAGTTTTGTTGCATAGTGAAACAAGTGACGTTATTGCGTGGTTGTAGTGGTAGCACGAAAGTAGAAGATGAGAAGGTGTTTCGTATTGATTGCAGTTGAGGATGAGTTCTTGTCTAAGGTATTGAGTGTTAGATCCAAGTTGAGGGAGAGAGGTTTCTAGGAGAAATGAGGTAACCGGAATGTAAGGAGCATTTGGAGATACTTTTTTAGCTAGTTTATCTATATAAAGTATGGCTGGCATATATATAAGTATATATATAAGTATGGCTGGCATAAAAATAAACTAACTTTTTTTGTAATGCCTTAAGATTTTTCATTTTCCTCTTTGCCTGAATAAATGAATGATTTCAAGGCAAATACATATTCACCTATGTTTGTCTATTATTTCAGTTAAAAAAGGCCACAACAAATGACACAGAGAGAGAAAGAAATTTATTGCAAAGGAAAAGTGCTCACAAAAAAAAAACTGAGAAATTATATATGTATATCTATATATAGTATACATATTTACAACATGTATAACATTTTTTTCCAAAAATGGCCGTGATTAGATTTTTTCTAATAAAAATACATATAAAAAAATGTAAAACTTTTCTGTTACTAATAGTTTCAAATTAAAAAGTTCACGCTTGAGGTAGAAAGAAAAAACTAATAGTTCATAGTTTGTATGTACTTAAAAGATGATTTAATTTTTTTAAATGAAGATAATGACAAAGGTAAATTTTCGAAGAGGTGTTTATGGTTAGCATAAAATTCAAGAAATTAAAGTTTTCCGATGTCTTAAATATAACGTAGTCTAGCGTATTAAAAGTAATACTAATATTCAGAAGTTATCTTCATTGAAATATCTCTTATTTTCTTTCTAACAAAGTCTTGATAATATGAATAGGAATTATATAAGCAAAATCTTATAGAGTCGGAAAAAACCACCACTTTGTAATTTAAAAATAATTTTAGTGAACTATTTTGGCAAACTTTTGAAAAAATAAATAAAAATTATAGATTTATATCTGGAATTTTATATTTTATCGTATTACTTTTAAAAATTTAGATTAAACTTGAAAAATATAGATCAAAATATTTTAAAATTTATTTTGACGAAGAATAGAAAAATTCAAACAAATGTGAACTTGGATAAAAAATTTGATAATCGAAAATTAATAAATTTAATATTTGCAATACTACATTAACGTCTTTCAAAAAAAACAAATAAATAAATTTTTTTATTTTACTTGCTCTTTTTTATCCTCCTTTTTAAAATGAAGATCTTTTGAGTTTTTCTATAAAAGTTCAATATTTTTATTATAATTGAAATATTTCTGAATATTTTTTAGCTCTTTTGCCACTTTTTTTCAAATGAATCGTAGACGACGTAAAAAATATTCAAGTAGTGATGAAGAAGGTATTATTTTCAATTTTTTTTTCAATGTTTATTTAAAAATGAATATCTGTTCAAGATTTTTTTAAAAAGTCAACATAATTTCTTCTATATTTTAAATATTTGTATTTCTTTTATAAATTATTAGGTAAACATGTACTTTAGCGCGGCAAATTAAAAAAATATATTTTTTTATTTTATTTCTTCAAATTTAAGAACAATTTAAAATAAAAGATGGCAGGTAGACCTCGTGCACCGAATTTAATCGTTGAGAATGTTTTAGGAACTGCTGATCTACGATATATGGACTTTATACGCCAGACTTTGTTTGAGCTTAGTTGAAAGCGTGAGTGGGTGTTATTTTGTGCTCGAATGGGACTTATTCGAAATAACTTCCATTGCGAGCAATGTAACAATGAAATGGCGTTTGTCAACTATGCTCCATCTATTGACTGATGTCGGTGGGAATGTAGGAAGCCATGTAGACGAACGAAAAGCATTCGTGAAGGATCGTTTTTTGATGGAAGTCATCTGGAATTAAGTACGATTGTACACTTTATTTACTTATGGGTATATGATTCTTGTCTGAAATATATTTCACGGGAATTGGGTGGATTATCATCACATACAATGACAGACTGGTCTAATTTTTTACGTGAGGTGTGTGAGCAATGGTTGTTAGTGAATAATCAGCAGATAGGCGGTCTGAATGAAGATTTTACAGCAAAAGAGGTGGAAATAGACGAAACAAAATATTTCCACAGGAAATATCACCGTGGTCGCTATAGAGATGGACAGTGGGTATTTGGTGGTGTGGAACGAGAACCCGGAAATTGCTTTCTCGTGGCAGTGGCAAATAGAAAGACTGATACTCTTTATCCTCTAATACAAGAGTGGATTCTGCCAGGAACTCGAGTAATAAGTGACAGTTGGGCAAGTTATGCCACAATTGAACAAAGGGGTCAGGGGTTATATACACATGACGCTGTAAACCACAGCTTAAATTTTGTTTATCCCCATGACCCCAGCATCTATACGAATCGCATTGAAAATATGTGGATGCGCGCTAAAAGGAAATTAAGACGCCCGTTTGGAACGAGTGAACTTTTATTTGGTGGACACCTTTTTGAATTCATGTGGCGTTCTCGTTTTCCTGACTACAATAAACTATTTAATAATATTGTTATCTCTATTAGAGAAGTGTATGTTGTTTAGAGAGTGTTGTTGTGGGTAAATGCCTCGTATATTATTTTACAATAAAGCTTTTTTTTGGATATATAGAATTTTTATTAAATATATTGTAGTAATTTTGAGCATTTATTACTATTATTTTTCATTGATATATTCCAGATTGCTTATTTTATTTATATTGAATTAAATAATATATTGGCCAATGGCCAAATATTATTCTAATTGGCCAAATTATATTCTAATATTTACTTTACTTAATCCTTAATTTTCTCTTGACTGTCTTCTACATCCTTTTTTGTCTCAAATATGTATATTTTTATTATAAGATTCGAATTTTCAAAGAAAAAGAGGTTATAATGAGACTTCCGAAGAAATTGAAAAAAGGTTGGAGTCTTTAATCATGCGAGTTGGAGAAAAGGTAATTTTGGTTTACTTTTAAAATTATTGTCTTAATTTATTCCATTTTTCAGAGCACGTCTTCTCTTGAAAGTAATTTAGAAGGTCTTGCAAGTGTATTAGAAGCTGATTTGCATAAATATAAAAACAAAATTATTCAACTTTTATCATCATGGTATACTTTTATAGCATGTTTCACTATTATTCAATTTTTGTGTTATTTAGTTAAAAATTAGATAATCCTCTAGGCTAACACGTTGAATGATTAATATTTTTTAAAATCTATTTTATCATTATTGGGAGTCTGATTAATGAATCAATAAACGATATTTTCTCGGTATCAAATATTCACTATTTAGGTTTCAGATTCCGACTACGACTCAAACAAGAAACTTAAAAGTCAGCTGAGACTTTTTGTAGTACACTGTTGGGCTTTTCACCCGTAAGTTGGTGATATGGGCATCCTTATTTTTCACTAGACTGTCTTTGCCTTGCTGTTTTGATGAGGTCGTTTATGTGCATATTGATGTTTGTGAACAAGGCTAGACGAGCTAGCCATTCCGGGTTACAGAAGTGTTCAGCGTTGGCAAGTTTGGATGATGCAGTGCACCTTGTGGATGGGCTGAATGTATTCGGCGGCCTCACAGTGACTCAACAGAAGTGAGTGAGCGCTAGTTGTCACGCACACAAGAGGGAGGTGGTTCAAAGAGTGCTCCTCCACAAACTGAAGCACGACGTCAAAAATATGCTTTCAAGTAGTGGTGACAAGCAGCGCAACAAATTGGCGAAATTCCTTACACACTTGGAGGTCAACAGTGATCCCACGAATAAAAGCTGCAAGCTAGGCCGTATGCTTATGCGTTGCTGCTCTCGTCAAAATTACGAGAAAAGGCAACGAGAGTTAAGAAGCTCCAGGCATTAACCTTCGCAAGACGGAATTGGGAGTTTTACTCCAATACATTTTTGAATTGCCGATTTAGCCTACTAACATATACAAATGCTACATTCAAATTATCACGTATATTTCTATAACAGCCTTAATTTTTCTCAGAATTTTTTATAAAAAAAGATAAAAAATTTCAATAAAAAAGCTTTATTTTAGATTAAAATTAAGAAAAAATGAAATTAGTTAAAAACAAAGCATTACAATTTTCAATGATAATAAAAAAATATGAAGATATGATACATTATTTGTCACATTTTTCACACAAATAAATTGTATGCGATTTACAGACTGATTTGTTGCATTTAGAACACTTTATTGTGGTTCTTATTCTAGGTTTACAAGTGGAAACATAACAATACCCTCGTGTAGAAGTAGATGGTTGAATTGAATCTTGCTCAATTCCATAGAAACTTATGAGATCTCTTGTAAGACGGTGTGTAAAGGGATCATTGCACCTTGCTCGCATTGATAGGTCACTTAACTTCAAGGATAAATCTCTGATGAAGTACTTTCTCCCACTTTTGCGAGTTGAAGGAAAAAATTCTGGATAATTGTACTTTTGTATAATCCAGCTATTGTGAGCTACAATGTCCAGATAATTACAAAATGATTTTTTTTAAAAATCATATATATATCCATTATGATTAGTAGTCATTTTTCCTTGTAACCAGATTTTTGGATTCTCTTCTCACTAACCAGACTTAATGTGCAGCAAATTTGAAAAACCACTTTCGCACATGTAGGTTGATGAAAATGGTAGAAGATATTTGATAGCATGTGTTGACAAATTTGGGTAAATGCCAATCATAGTGGCCCAAAATCTTATTGAAGACTTCTGATACACATCTTGAGACTTCCAAATCATTTTTTGGTTCCAAGAACTCCTCTTGAATTTGCTATAAATGGATTCCTGGGTAAAACAAATGGTTGTTTGTCATGTCCGCCTCGGGAAAATATCTGTGAAATTCATCTCGCAAATTTCGTAAATGTTCGCAAATTTCTATTTGAATGTTTTTCTTTTCTTCAAGCATGGGAATTGAATTAAATTGTTATTTTCTACTCGTCCAATCCAGAGTTCTAATTTTTCAAGAAAAGCTTTGATGATGCCTTGGTGAGAAAACAAATTTGCACCTTTTCCTTGCGGTTGGGGATTTATTTTTTTCAAAATTGCAAAAATATCAGTAAGATATGCAAGTTCTAAAGCTGAATTTTTTAACAAATCTGTTAAATCCTGTTTGCCTTGAGACTGAAGGAATAAAACCAATTCTTCTCTTAATTCAAACACTCTCTTAAGCACGTTACCTGCTGACAGCCAGCGTACAGATGTATGGAATAGCAAAACTTCAAAGTCGGAACCCATGTCTTGACATAATTTTTTGAACAACCTAGTGTTAACTGCTGAAGATTTTACATAATTAACCACCTTTACTAGTCCTTTAAAAACGATATTTAAATGACCTGGTAGTGTTTTTGAAGCCAATGCCTCTCTGTGGATGAAGCAGTGAACGCCAATTACTAATGGAGCCTTGGAAGATTGGCTTGGAATCCTGATCTTGAACCTAGCATAGAAGGTGCACCATCCGTGGTGACACCAATCAACTTTCTCCATTCCAGACTGTTTGCTTGAAAAAATTGTTTACAATTTCCATAATATCCTGAGCACGCGTGGTGGTATCAAGGGTCTTACAAAAAAGAAATTCTTCTTTGAAGTCTTTTTCAACCAAATATCGCACAAACACCATTAGCTGAGAGGAAAGCGAAACATCAGTTGATTCATCCAACTGTATTGCAAACATTGGAGATTTGTTTACCTCGTTGACAACCTGTTGACAGATGTTTTGTGAGATTTCATTTATTCGTCTTGAAATAGTGTCATTAGATACAGATATATCATTAAGTTTACGTGCTGCGTCTTCACCAACTACTAGTCTGACCATTTCTTTTGCACAACGTAAAACAAGCTGCTCAACAATCGTATGAGGTTTTTGGCTTGTGTCACTTTGTATGCAACAATATAGGAAGCACGTACCGCATTGCTGGTCTTTTCATGGAACTTACCTGATGCATCAAGGCGTTGCCGCTTGAGTGACACTAATTTCTCTTCAAAATATTTTTTATCCTTTTGCAACAAATTAGGATGACACTTTTCAAGATGTAGCTTAAGTTTAGCTGGCTTCAATGATTCATTTCCCAATACTTTATAACAAAAAACACACTGTGGTAGCTCCATGCCATTTTTTTTCTTGAAAAGTGAAGCCAAATTTAATATAGTCTTCTGAATACTTGCGTTTAATACTTTTTACAGACATTATTATTTCTTAAAAGTGCAATAAAAAAATTTAGTTTTAAGAAGAACTTTATTAACATAAACATAAAATGAACAAATATATTGAAAGAATTTAAAAATGAAATTGATCTACAAATGAACTTTATATGTTACATAGTATAAAGTTTGAATAAAAGTATATTTTATAATCTGCCTAATTCTTATTTTCTACTTTGATACTGTTAGTAGCTTATTTTTTCCAGTTAGATTGGCATATCATGGCGTTAAGCGTTCTTCGAGCCCTGCAGCATATACCCAACAACTTTACCTTTTTTTTAATGCCCAAGTATTTACGCAGTTGGGGATTTCCCATGAACAATGTAAATCTGTGTACAAAATTGCAAAAAAATACAATGGTAAAAATATAATTTTAGACTTAATCGATTATACATGTTTGTTTATCTCAAATTCGCATGGCATAAGATTACTTATGCATCTTCAATATTTCTTAAAAGTTTATGATTGGTCTCTAACCTTTAAGTGATGTTTTTGAATTTCATTGAAATTTTTAATCAATAAAGTTTTATTCTTTTTAAAATTTTAAAATTACTGTGGACCACCAAAAAAATATCATGGACCACTAGTGGTCCATGGTCCATTGGTTGACTACAGTATACTCTATGGGTGGCATGGCAGGTTGGTTGAGATGATAGACTCAGCACGGAAGCCTCTGGATTCGATTCCTCATCGATACGAATGTGTTCAGTTTGACATAAGCGGTACATCAGTGCCTTGTCAATGAAAACACACCCGCTGCACCTTACCTTTTACTCAAAATTGAAAAATTTGCTACATAATTAACATAAGAGAGAAAGGAGACAAAATAAACTAATAAAGCAATTTTCACTATTTTAAAATGGAACCGTCTGTTCTCAGAATAATTTCAAAATAATAGGAGGCATAAAGAATTAGAGTTTATTTGATATTATTCTTGTTTATTTTATCTGTATTAAATTATTTCAAATTAATCAATTTATCTCTTAATTTTTTAGAATTGTCCATGAAACAAAATGTCTTATGAAAATAATGGGGAGAATTGTCCATGGGACGAACTGTCTTATGAAAATAATGGGGCGAATTGTCCATGGGACGAACTGTCTTATGAAAATAATGGGGCGAAATGTCCGAGGACCAAATTAACATAAATCAAAGTATACGAGAAAAGAAAATCATTGCGTTTTTTTTGAATATTTCTGTCTACAAATAAAATTCTGACAGCTGTCATAAATAGATCAAGTACATTTTTAACACATGAAACATTTTGTTTCGATATTATATTTTTATTATAATCAACAAATTTTCTTAAAAAAAGTGATTTGATTATGCACAGTGCTACTTATAAAATTTAACAATCGAACATTATAAAAAATATCTCTGCTCAAATATTAAGCAAATAGAGTATTCTTGCTTTTAAACTGAATAGATAGTCAAAATATTTATTCCCAAATAACTATAGAAAAAAATTTCTTGACTTGAAAAAATTAAATTTTTCAAATGTTACAAAATGTAGCAAACGTAGTGATAAAGATTAAGTGACTTTTGTTGAAAAAAAATGCTTAGCGCGAGTCTAACAATATTCATTGATATAAAATTGTAACGATTGAAAACTCTTTTAATTTAACTCTAAATGCTAATTAGACGAGAAGAGAGCTTGAATGAGCTTGGGTGAATGATTGAGTTTTAGCAGAGAAAGCGGAAGAGAAAAACAGAGGAGAGAGGAAGAGAAATAGAATCACTGTGACAGAAGATGAGAAAATCTAGTGGATCATCAACATGTGTTTGCTCAAAAATACTATAAAGAGGAGACACTGTAATAAACATTGCTTTCTTATTGTGTGCATATTGAAGCAATGGATTATTATTATATAGCTCTCACGCATCGTCTGTAAAATATGTTCGATAGGAAAAATGCGATCATCATACATGTTTTATAAACAAGCATCAACTCTTACTTATAGAAAATTATTGGGGACGGGGGGGGGGGGGGTATAAACTGTAGAATTGATGAACACCAATGGCACATATTAAAATTCGTCTTCAACCAGAAATCAACTACGTATAATAAATAGGGATGTACCGGTTAGAAACAAAGCTGGATAACCATTGGCCAAATTCCATCGTATTCTTAAAATGTTAAATTTATCTTTTTTGCAATGCCCTAGGGTTAAATGAGTGTTACTTTGATTTCAGTGTGATGAACATGCCTCAAAAGTTGACGATTTACTCTACGTTGGTGGGATTGATGAATGTGAAAAATCACTCTGCCTGTTCAGACTTCTTGGAAGTTCTTGTGAAGAAGTTTAAAGAATCCTTACGAAATTGTGATTGGTCAAAGTGTAAAAATCTTGTAAGATATACCTTCTGCCTTTTCTTGACATTTCTTTTAGCATGTGTAGAATATTGATGTGATCCGTTATCTAAAAAATGTACATTCAAAATAGCTTTCCTGTTAAGAAATGGCATCAGCAACCTTTTGATAATGGGGGAAGGGGGTCTTTCTTACAAAAGCAATGTGCTTGCTAACTCATAAATCATAATGCTACTTTTATAGAGTATGCTTTTTAAAACTCGTTATAAAAGTTCCTCCTTTTGGTTTACGCAAAATTCTTGGAAAAAAAAGGATTTTTTAACAAAAAAAAATTTAAAATAACAATAGAATGAAATTATAAAGAGTTATAGCACGCCTCAAAAGGCTGAACTGGGACCAAAGAAGATAATTATACTTTCTGAGTTTTACAAGTTTTTCGTTTTTGAAAATTCTTTCATTACCGATTTCTCTTTCAATCAAATTTCTTATTCAAAAAAACTACTGATCTATTAACCCGTTAACGACTAGAATATGCAGACGATGTCTTATATAAGGCAGAAGATTTGTATTAAAAAGATAACCGGTTAAGGAACTCATTTTTAAGAGTGTCTGAATTTAGATCAGCGAGGATAACATCGTTAACTAAATCTGGCATATAATGGTTTGTACGGTTCAACTGACTGACTCGTAGTATACAGTATTTGTAGTATATATTATTTTAATAAAAAAATGAAGGCTAAGAATTAAACGATATTTTTTGTTTATTTTTTTATTGTTTCCAAATAATAAAAGCATACCATCGTATAGGAAGTTATAAGTAAAATGATGTAGAACTTTTTTTAGCGATCTAAAACTTTGTTTTTATTAATTCTAACACGCATTATTTTTTTCTATAAATGACGTAAGTGGTTTCCCCCCCTTTTTTTTTTAAATTTTTTTTTATAAAAAATGTCAGATATGTTATATCGACGGAATAATAAAATTTACGTCAAGACTGACTAACTTGTTAATTTAAGCGAATTTCCTTACCTACTGGCGCAACAGTATTAAGCTTTATTTTGGGTATTTATTTTTTTCTAAATGCTCATTTTTGATTGTCAGATCAAATTCTTTGCTGACCTTGTCAATTGCAATACAATCACGGTTTCCTCAATTGTGAATCTTTTTGAAAATTTTGTCAACGTTACACTCGAAGAAAGTGTGCCACAAGTTCGCTCCGATTACTTTGTCTACGCTGTCCTATCCTGCTTGCCTTTGGTACGCTAACATCCTTTTTCTTCCTCCTCCTCTTTTTCACGCGTTTTCTTTTCGTCCTTCTTTCAGGTTGGCAAGAGGCTGCATCAAAAGAGGGATCATGACTTGAATAAGATTTTGGCTAAGGTCGAGCATTACATGAACAACAGGCCTAAGATTCACTTGCCAATTCTCCAAGTTTGGCGCTCTTCATCTCCCTATCCACAGGAAGAAGTAAGGCGCTTTTTGACCCGTTAACCCATTTACGACCAATGTTCCTATTTGGGAACATAAGTAATTTCATCTTCGTCTGCTTTTTTCAATGACTTTGAAAATAAATCGTCTGCGTTTTTTTAGATATCGTCTGCTTTGCTTGGTCTTAAATGGGTTAATGACCAGAATTATCAAACGATATATAGTGTAAGGTAGAAGATTTCTATTTAAAATCGTTAATATACGCGGATGATTTTACTTCTGTATAGTCGACATTTGTCGACTACGATCGTTGCCCAGTTAACCCATTTACGACCAATGTTCCTATTTTGGAACATAGGTAATTTCATCTTCGTCTGCTTTTTTCAATGACTTTGAATATAAATCGTCTGCGTTTTTTTTAGATATCGTCTGCTTTGCTTGGTCTTAAATGGGTTAACCCATTTACGACCAATGTTCCTATTTGGGAACATAAGTAATTTCATCTTCGTCTGCTTTTTTCAATGACTTTGAATATAAATCGTCTGCGTTTTTTTAGATATCGTCTGCTTTGCTTGGTCTTAAATGGGTTAATGTAAGCATGCAATTTCGCTTATCGAAACTCTATTGCAAATTATTTTAAAATTTATTATATTTTATTATGATAAAAACCAGACCTTTTAACTAATGCCAGGAAAAAACGATTTTAGTAGTACAGTAAAATTAATTTTTTTGCCTACATATAAAAATTATACCAAAAAGATCTATTGCAGATTTTAGTTTTAAAATAGGCATTTAATTTGCTTTTTCTGATGAAGCAACTTTACGTTATACATTTTGGTCTTTCAAAGCTTTAGAACAGTTTTCCTCAATGTGGTTCATGTGGACCTCCACGGATCATTTTACTTATTATTCATTTCACGTTTGTATTTGAAATTGTGCCCATGATTATTATAAATCAATGCAAACATGAATCTAAAAAGAGTGACTTCATTTAAAAAAAATTAAGCTAAATATGTTATATTTATAAAATGAATACGTGTCTTACCTATTGAAAACTTTGTTAAAATGTTCATGCAACACTCTAACGGAAGCGATTTTATCTTGTGCCGTATCCCTGGTCAGAGGATTGTCAAAACGTAGAAATCTTGATATCAATTTGAAATCATTTCTAGAGATAACAGATTTCACAAAAAATGAACTTTTTTGGGAGAAAATCTTTTCAAGTGAAACTTTCTTATATGGAGGGATATCCATATAAGAATATTTCAAATTTAGAATCCATCAAATTTTACAAGGTTCCTTATTTTAACGACCAAAATAATCAGACAATATGTAATGTAAAGCAGACGATTTCTATTAAAAAGAATTCATAAATGCAGACGATCATATTTTTATAAAGGCGAATCTGTTCATTAAACAGTTAACCAATTTAATACCATAGAAATCAGACAATATTAAAAAAAAACGCAGACGATTTATATTCAAAGTCATTGAAAAAAGCAGACGAAGATGAAATTACTTATGTTCCCAAATTGGAACATTGTGACTTAATGGGTTAAATAAAAAGCTCAGTTATTTGTCACTGCTTTTTCATCTTCGTATTTTGTTGAATCATTTTTATTACCAAAAGTGATTAAAATATCATTTATTTTTTAGTGATAATTTTAAAGCGCTTAGTCGTGATTTTATCTCGTTTCATCAAAATCGACTTAATTTTAATGATAGTTGGGGTTTAGGATTTTCATTGACTTTATCGGAACCTGACATATCAATTTTAGTATCAAGTTCAAGACTCACACTAAAGAACGTACATTTTTTTCGAAGAAAAATGTTCACTTTTTTGACTTAATAAAATTTGATTTTATACAGTTTAATAAATTTTTAATAGATAAAATCAGAGTTAAAAAACACTATATAAAATGTAAAGAAATAAAAAAATAGTGATTAAGACGGTCTTACTTATTCTTATATTTTGATCGATTAAACAACCTTTAAAATATAATTGGTAGCAATAAGAAATAGCGGATCTACAAAAAAATTCCCAGTTCGAAAAGAGTCCATAAGAGAAAAAAGTTTGAGAATCACTGCTTTAGAATAAAAGCTCTCACATTCCTAATGAATTATTTTAAATTAATAAAAAAAAATTTAACTATTTTTTATTCCATATAAAAAAAACTATTTTTTAATTTAAAATACTTAAAAAAAATTTTTTTTGCTACTTAAAAATAACCGACCCGGACTCCTAAATTTTGTTAGATACCAACTCCGATTACTATTCTTTTAAAATCTCGGACTTCACCGACCCTGACTCCAAATTCTCAGCCTTGATTATAACGATACTGCACCGCTCAAAACACTATGCCTTGTTCCAAGTTTCTTTTTTTCTCGTTGATTAGTCATGTAGTGGGAATTTATTTCTGCTTATTTCCTGTCTCTTCCACACAAGAATGTACACTGAGAATTCCAGAAGAAGAAAGTGAGTGTGCTCTAAATCCTTGAATTGTTTGAAGTATTTAGACTGTTTATGGACGCAAATCAAGCGCCTGCACTCGGATAAGTGGCACGAATCTACGATCATACGCCCATACGTTGCTTTCGCCTCAACCCTCTCTGACATTGATAGCAGCAGTCGTCATGAATTGCCGAACATCATGCCTCCTCCACACCATTCCCACTACACCTATCCATCTCCACGCGCTGTCTTTCGCTTATTTTCGTATACGGACTTACCCGAGGTACAACATTCCAATCATTATTTATTTCCAATCTCAACTTCTTCACTCTCATCTTAGGGATTGGTTTTGCCTGGAGCTCACACAATCGAGAGATGGCTGGTAGAAGAAGATATAACTCAATTGATAACTTCATTTGGCTCCAACCGAAAGACAACGTACTTTATTTCTTATTTTCTTTCTCCTCTCCAAAAAATTATTTACAAAGATCAAAAAAGAAGTAGGAAAAGACATTTGAAATTAGGCGAATAGCAAAATAGACAAACTTGAAGACGAAAAATTGATTAAATGGTGTAAATATCTTATAGTTGTGATTAGCGGTTAGACCAGTGTTTCCCAAACTGGGGGTAAATGACCCCTTAGGGGTATTTTAACAATTTTTCGGGGGTAATGGAGGGTTCAGAGAAAAAGAAGTTAATGATTCTGAAAATCATGAAAACATTGCGGTAGCTGGCGTTGGAATTAATGTCAAAATAGTCTTAGTATGTAATGTTGTAAACTAAACTGTAACAATGTTCAACTACAATAAATATAAAATATCTCTAGTGTTTTCGTTTAGTCTGACAACATTTTTTGAAAAGGGTAACATGCTTATTATTGGGGCATGTTAAATTGGGTAACAAGCTAAAAAAGTTTGGGAACCATTGGGCTAGATCCTTGCTGGGAAAAGAGCTGTTAAACATTATTATTCAATGATGCTTATTTCTTCCTATCTCCAAATCCAATATTGTAAATTTTTTCATAAAACAAAATATTTTAGCAGTAAAAAAGCCCATTTTTGAAAGAAGTCCAAGTTTAGTTGATTTAAGCTATATTTAGGTGTCTACCTATTTGCGATTGATTTAAATATTTTTCAAAACCTCTCTGCATAATCTAAAAATTGACGTTAAAGCGAAAAAATTGGCAAGATTGGCTTCAAGAGTTTTCATAAGTTATTTCTCTCTTGTATTTATTCAGTAAATGATTTAATTTGCTAATCAATTTTTTTGCATAAATTAATTTAAAAGATCGATAAATTTTTAATAAATTAGGGTTAAAAGTGAGTGAATCTGGAGAAATAAATAAATCATAAAACCTTATCGTCTGGAATCTGTTTTCACTCAAGTCGCGTGCTTCACTTTGATGCATTTATTCCGAACTCATTCGATAAATAAAACGTGCGCGGATTGAAATCGCGCCAACCTTTTGTAGAATACGCGCCAAAAATGTATTCTTCTTCCTGTTTCTAAATATAAAATGGGGTGATTTTTTTATATTTGACCTTAAACTTTTCGATAATAAACTTTGCAAAATAAAAAATGAAAATTTTCCTTCTAGCACGATTTATTCTTTCAAATTTTAGATATCAAGTTAAAAAATAAAGAAAAAACATGAAATTAGTGAGATTTTTGAAATGAAATATCGCGTTAGTTTCAGTAATGGAAAGAGTTATCTAATTAGAATTCAAGTTAATCATGATTTGTATTTGTTTTTAATCTTTATCATTGGAAGAAAAAGCTTCCTCACATTTTGTATATGTACAACACATATTTTTGTTCAAACTTTCTTCTTTCCTGCAAATCTTTCATAGGCAAGAGATTTTTTCTTCTTTAAAATTGCTGAAACGAGCGACCATCTAACGATTCTCGAAATCACATTGTAAACGTGCATGCATTTTTATATTGCCATTTCAAATGAGGAAAGTTGCTTAGATCTAATTTTCTCATTTGTGTGATGAATAACTTCAACCGCAATTAAAACGCATTAAGACTATTATACAAATAAATTAAGCTTTCTAATAAATATAACATTTCTACTGATAAATGATATTTATGTTTGCTAAATTTTAAAATTAAATTTTTGTTTTTTTATGATGCACAATATTATAAAATTGATTGAAGTTTGTTTGGAATTAAATACAAAGTTATTTTGAATGCGAGCTTTATTATTTTATACTATCCCCCATTTTTGAATACGCCATGGCTTAGCCTCTCCTGCTCTAGCCCGATCTCTCTAGAATTATCTATCCCTCTGTTTTCCGGTCTGGTCCTTTCCGCTAGTATTTCATATGTACTTTTTTCATTGTCCTTTGTAGCGCAGAACAACTCTTGATTTATCCGGTGAAGAATAAAGTCGCTCTAAACTACATCATCATTGAAGTGAGTGAAAATATTTATCTTTTATATGCCGTATGGATGCGATAGCATCATTAATAAATCTCTGGATCTAGGTCATGTTCTCGCAGCTCTTTCTCTTACCCGTGCCGCCTTTTCCCGAAATCGCATTTGCCGCCACCTTCATTGAGTTGTGTAAGATGAAGTCAGATTCCATTCCGCAAGTCCTTGCTCTAGCTACAGAACTTTTGTTTGAGCGCATCGATACCATGCATATCATTTGCGTTGACAGGTAAGCTCTTATCCATGACACCATAAAAACCATGATATTTAACTCTCATTTTTCGCCACCTCTCTATTGTTCGATGATAAAAGTGATTTTATAGGAACTTACGAAACTTTCTTTACATTTCCTTCATGCCCCTAAGTAAGTCGATGAGATATAAGCAAAAGTATGAAAAGTTTATTTGGAATTGTTTTACTTCACATGTTTATGCATAGAGAATGGTATTTTTACCTCAAAATTCTCCACTATAACTAAACGTCAACTAAAAATGGATGCGAGGGGGTGGGGATAAGTAAAACAAAATCGACATACTATGTTATAAAGTAGAAATAAAGATAGTACTCAATAGTTGAGAAGAGTGGTTGAAAATGAAGGAACGTTGGTTGAAGTGATTTGTGAACGATTCCTATCTTCATTGATGAATTTTAAAAAGTTTCTTTTACTCTTTTTAAAGCACTAGCATGAACCTTAATTTGTCCAGACTGTTAAAATCGGTGAGCAATAAAAAATTTGTCGATACTGATCAAACAAAAAAAGAAAGTATTGATGTCGATCTAATCGGTTCATCACTTTGGAAAGTATTTTTTCTAAAAGCATTAACACATCTGTTTAATTTACTGCTGCGCAAGATGCTCCTCTGCCTTTGGGCATTTGTTAAATTTATTTAACCCATTTACGACCAAGCAAAGCAGACGATATCTAAAAAAACGCAGACGATTTATATTCAAAGTCATTGAAAAAAGCAGACGAAGATGAAATTACTTATGTTCAAAAATAGGAACATTGGCCGTAAATGGGTTAATGACAAATAGAAATTTGAATTCGATGTAACAAAATTAGTAGAACAGAATGACAAAAATTGAGAGCAATGGAAAAGCAAACTGCCAATCAATTATTATTATCAACATGTTCACGTTATTTTCTTCTCATATAAACGCTTCTATTTTCGATTATTTGTCAGTCTGCCTTTTCTTAGCTTTAATGACTTGTCTACTTACTATACGATCAGCTTAGATAAACAAAATTAGATCTTTTATTAGAATATCGCTTGCATTCATGCTAAATTTTATTTGAATTGGGAAAATGCATCTATGGTATTTTGTGTAAAATTCCGGACTGCGAATAAATAACATTAAATTCTCCGCAAACAATTTTTGCTTCCCCCTGTTATTCCACTTTATTTGTAAGAATTAGTTATCTCACGTTTTATTTTAGTGTTATTTTTTTTTATATCTTTTGCTTTTCACATTAGTTTTATTTAATAAAAGATTTTTTATTTCATTGGTGTCCTCAACAACGGAATAAAAATTTCATTTGTTTATTAAATAAACTAAATAATAAATAATGCATGTGGGCTCCTCTATTTTGACACGGATGATCATTGTCATACTTCTTCAATTTTATTATTTTAGGCCATAACTATATTCTATATAAATAATTATAGACAGCAACGCATACTTAAAAATAATGGAAGAAGAAAGAATTCCATGTTTAGTTGATTTTCAAGCTTTGATTTTTATTCGATGTGATTCCAAAGAAAAATGCTATATTTAGGTGTCCACCTATTTGATCCTAGCAATAGCAGAGGACATTTAGTGATTTGATATAAAACTATTCTGTGTCATTTAAAAATCACGGTGAGAGCAAATTCGTTAACTTGCTAAGAATCAGAATCAATTTCTTGATTTTGAGGTAGTTTTAAATTAAATGACTTAATGTCATCTGCTATTGCTGGGAACAAATCAGTTTAAGAATAAGAATCAGCCTTGATAAATGTTTTAAACACCGACATAATGCCTTACATTAAATATTGTTGGAGCATAATAGTTTTTCAGGTTAAAACAATTTTTTATTTTGTGGAAAAGTGCTACCAATTTCTCTTTGTGCTGACTGTCTTGAGAGTTTTGCTACTTCTTTCAAGCGGACATTTTGTTTTTAGATTTGTCAATTGGTTTTCGCATCACTTATCAAATTTTCAGTTTAAATGGAGTTGGGATGATTGGGAGTTTTGTTTAGAAAAGGATAAAGAAATGCCACAGCCAAGATTCATAACTGAAGTACTATCCAAGTGTATGCGGTAAAATCTTTTCATTCTCTCTCTCTCTCTCTTTGTCACTTAGTCATGTCATCATATGAAAGGAAGGCTTGCCAGATGTCCCTGCTTTCTGAATTTGTCTTGGTTTTATCTTATCCCAGGCTCTGTTTTTCATTCACCAGTCTAAAGGAGTTTATACCGATTTAACTCCATATATGTGATTGTTTATCTCTTTTTTCATATTAATTGACTTTTTTCAAGACCTTTTTCCCCTTTTGGTTTGCTGATTTAAAACCAATAACTACAAGATCTTGGGTTTATATCTTTAAGGTAGTTGTTGTTGTCTCCTCTGGACTATAATACCTTGGAGGTGAAAAGTCCTCGTCTCGTAAATTCTCTTGCAACAAAGCAGAGCAACGAATTTTGTTTAGAAAAAGATCGTTGTCTCAGACAAACGAAGCAATACACACTCATTAAGGATGAGCGACCTCATTTCTATTAATATAATACCGATGCCAACTTTTGAATGATATGGTAAATTTTTATCTATGAAAGAGTAAACTTTTCATTTACGTTCATAATATATCTCTTTCTTTATTTTTTTTTTTTTATAGAGGAATTTTATAAGTTAATAGG
Source organism: Nectonema munidae (assembly GCA_030549495.1). Classification (NCBI taxonomy): domain Eukaryota; kingdom Metazoa; phylum Nematomorpha; class Nectonematoida; family Nectonematidae; genus Nectonema; species Nectonema munidae. Next base: position 119,809 of record JAUIRK010000036.1, on the reverse strand, counting down.
AGTCGGAATCGGTGTTCAAGTTGGATTTTTTTAATAACTTGGAACCGGATTCTTAGAGGAATTTTGTAAGTTATAGGAGTCGGAATCGGTGTTCGAGTTGCATTTTTTTAATAACTTGGAATCCTATTCTGAGAGAAATTTTGGTAGTTATAGGAATCTGAATCGCTGTCCGAGTTGGATTTTTTTAATAACTTAGTGTCGGAGTTGAGAGGAATTTTTTAAGTAAATAGGAGTCGGAATCGGTGTTCAAGTTGGATTTTTTTATTAACTTGGAATCGGATTCTGAGAGGAATTTTGGTAGTTATAGGAATCTGAATCGGTGTCCGAGTTGGATTTTTTTAATAACTTAGTGTCGGAGACTGAGAGGAATTTTGTAAGTTATAGGAGTCGGAATCGGCTTTCGAGTTGGATTTTTTTAATAACTTGGAATCCTATTCTGAGAGAAATTTTGGTAGTTATAGGAATCTGAATCTTTGTCGGAGTTGGATTTTTTTAATAACTTGGAATCGGATTCTGAGAGGAATTTTGTAAGTTATAGGAGTCGGAATCGGTGTTCGAGTTGCATTTTTTTAATAACTTGGAATCCTATTCTGAGAGAAATTTTGGTAGTTATAGTAATCTGAATCGGTGTCGGAGTTAGATTTTTTTAATAACTTAGTGTCGGAGTTGAGAGGAATTTTTTAAGTAAATAGGAGTCGGAATCGGTGTTCAAGTTGGATTTTTTTATTAACTTGGAATCGGATTCTGAGAGGAATTTTCGTAGTTATAGGAATCTGAATCGGTGTCTGAGTTGGATTTTTTTATTAACTTGGAATCGGATTCTGAGAGGAATTTTGTAAGTTATAGGAGTCGGAATCGGTGTTCGAGTTGCATTTTTTTAATAACTTGGAACCGGATTCTTAGAGGAATTTTGGTAGTTATAGGAATCTGAATCGGTGTCTGAGTTGGATTTTTTTAATAACTTGGAATCGGATTCTGAGAGGAATTTTGTAAGTTATAGGAGTCGGAATCGGTGTTCGAGTTGCATTTTTTTAATAACTTGGAACCGGATTCTTAGAGGAATTTTGGTAGTTATAGGAATCTGAATCGGTGTTCGAGTTGCATTTTTTTAATAACTTGGAATCCTATTCTGAGAGAAATTTTGGTAGTTATAGGAATCTAAATCGGTGTCCGAGTTGGATTTTTTTAATAACTTGGAATCGGATTCTGAGAGGAATTTTGTAAGTTATAGGAGTCGGAATCGGTGTTCGAGTTGCATTTTTTTAATAACTTGGAATCGTATTCTGAGAGAAATTTTGGTAGTTATAGTAATCTGAATCGGTGTCGGAGTTAGATTTTTTTAATAACTTAGTGTCGGAGTTGAGAGGAATTTTTTAAGTAAATAGGAGTCGGAATCGGTGTTCAAGTTGGATTTTTTTATTAACTTGGAATCGGATTCTGAGAGGAATTTTGGTAGTTATAGGAATCTGAATCGGTGTCTGAGTTGGATTTTTTTAATAACTTAGTGTCGGAGACTGAGAGGAATTTTGTAAGTTATAGGAGTCGGAATCGGTGTTCGAGTTGCATTTTTTTAATAACTTGGAACCGGATTCTTAGAGGAATTTTGTAAGTTATAGGAGTCGGAATCGGTGTTCAAGTTGGATTTTTTTATTAACTTGGAATCGGATTCTGAGAGGAATTTTGGTAGTTATAGGAATCTGAATCGGTGTCTGAGTTGGATTTTTTTAATAACTTAGTGTCGGAGACTGAGAGGAATTTTGTAAGTTATAGGAGTCGGAATCGGCTTTCGAGTTGGATTTTTTTATTAACTTGGAATCGTATTCTGAGAGAAATTTTGGTAGTTATAGGAATCTGAATCGGTGTCTGAGTTGGATTTTTTTAATAACTTGGAATCGGATTCTGAGAGGAATTTTGTAAGTTATAGGAGTCGGAATCGGTGTTCGAGTTGCATTTTTTTAATAACTTGGAACCGGATTCTTAGAGGAATTTTGGTAGTTATAGGAGTCGGAATCGGCTTTCGAGTTGGATTTTTTTAATAACTTGGAATCGTATTCTGAGAGAAATTTTGGTAGTTATAGGAATCTGAATCGGTGTCTGAGTTGGATTTTTTTAATAACTTGGAATCGGATTCTGAGAGGAATTTTGTAAGTTATAGGAGTCGGAATCGGTGTTCGAGTTGCATTTTTTTAATAACTTGGAATCGTATTCTGAGAGAAATTTTGGTAGTTATAGTAATCTGAATCGGTGTCGGAGTTAGATTTTTTTAATAACTTAGTGTCGGAGTTGAGAGGAATTTTTTAAGTAAATAGGAGTCGGAATCGGTGTTCAAGTTGGATTTTTTTATTAACTTGGAATCGGATTCTGAGAGGAATTTTGGTAGTTATAGGAATCTGAATCGGTGTCTGAGTTGGATTTTTTTAATAACTTAGTGTCGGAGACTGAGAGGAATTTTGTAAGTTATAGGAGTCGGAATCGGTGTTCGAGTTGCATTTTTTTAATAACTTGGAACCGGATTCTTAGAGGAATTTTGTAAGTTATAGGAGTCGGAATCGGTGTTCAAGTTGGATTTTTTTATTAACTTGGAATCGGATTCTGAGAGGAATTTTGGTAGTTATAGGAATCTGAATCGGTGTCTGAGTTGGATTTTTTTAATAACTTAGTGTCGGAGACTGAGAGGAATTTTGTAAGTTATAGGAGTCGGAATCGGCTTTCGAGTTGGATTTTTTTAATAACTTGGAATCGTATTCTGAGAGAAATTTTGGTAGTTATAGGAATCTGAATCGGTGTCTGAGTTGGATTTTTTTAATAACTTGGAATCGGATTCTGAGAGGAATTTTGTAAGTTATAGGAGTCGGAATCGGTGTTCGAGTTGCATTTTTTTAATAACTTGGAACCGGATTCTTAGAGGAATTTTGTAAGTTATAGGAGTCGGAATCGGCTTTCGAGTTGGATTTTTTTAATAACTTGGAATCGTATTCTGAGAGAAATTTTGGTAGTTATAGGAATCTGAATCGGTGTCGGAGTTGGATTTTTTTAATAACTTGGAATCGGATTCTGAGAGGAATTTTGTAAGTTATAGGAGTCGGAATCGGTGTTCGAGTTGCATTTTTTTAATAACTTGGAATCGTATTCTGAGAGAAATTTTGGTAGTTATAGGAATCTGAATCGGTGTCGGAGTTAGATTTTTTTAATAACTTAGTGTCGGAGTTGAGAGGAATTTTTTAAGTAAATAGGAGTCGGAATCGGTGTTCAAGTTGGATTTTTTTATTAACTTGGAACCGGATTCTTAGAGGAATTTTGGTAGTTATAGGAATCTGAATCGGTGTAGGAGTTGGATTTTTTTAATAACTTAGTGTCGAAGACTGAGAGGAATTATGTAAGTTATAGGAGTCGGAATCGGCTTTCGAGTTGGATTTTTTTATTAACTTGGAATCGTATTCTGAGAGAAATTTTGGTAGTTATAGGAATCTGAATCGGTGTCTGAGTTGGATTTTTTTAATAACTTAGTGTCGGAGTCTGAGAGGAATTTTGTAAGTTATAGGAGTCGGAATCGGCTTTCGAGTTGGATTTTTTTATTAACTTGGAATCGGATTCTGAGAGGAATTTTGGTAGTTATAGGAATCTGAATCGGTGTCGGAGTTGGATTTTTTTAATAACTTAGTGTCGGAGTTGAGAGGAATTTTGTAAGTTATAGGAGTTGGAATCGGCTTTCGAGTTGGATTTTTTTATTAACTTGGAATCGGATTCTGAGAGGAATTTTGATAGTTATAGGAATCTGAATCGGTGTCGGAGTTGGATTTTTTTAATAACTTAGTGTCGAAGACTGAGAGGAATTTTGTAAGTTATAGGAGTCGGAATCGGCTTTCGAGTTGGATTTTTTTATTAACTTGGAATCGTATTCTGAGAGAAATTTTGGTAGTTATAGGAATCTGAATCGGTGTCTGAGTTGGATTTTTTTAATAACTTGGAATCGGATTCTGAGAGGAATTTTGTAAGTTATAGGAGTCGGAATCGGCTTTCGAGTTGGATTTTTTTATTAACTTGGAATCGGATTCTGAGAGAAATTTTGGTAGTTATAGGAATCTGAATCGGTGTCGGAGTTGGATTTTTTTAATAACTTGGAATCGGATTCTGAGAGGAATTTTGTAAGTTATAGGAGTCGGAATCGGCTTTCGAGTTGGATTTTTTTATTAACTTGGAATCGTATTCTGAGAGAAATTTTGGTAGTTATAGGAATCTGAATCGGTGTTCGAGTTGCATTTTTTTAATAACTTGGAACCGGATTCTTAGAGGAATTTTGTAAGTTATAGGAGTCGGAATCGATGTCGGAGTTGGATTTTTTTAATAACTTAGTGTCGAAGACTGAGAGGAATTTTGTAAGTTATAGGAGTCGGAATCGGCTTTCGAGTTGGATTTTTTTATTAACTTGGAATCGGATTCTGAGAGAAATTTTGGTAGTTATAGGAATCTGAATCGGTGTCGGAGTTGGATTTTTTTAATAACTTAGTGTCGGAGTTGAGAGGAATTTTTTAAGTAAATAGGAGTCGGAATCGGTGTTCAAGTTGGATTTTTTTATTAACTTGGAACCGGATTCTTAGAGGAATTTTGGTAGTTATAGGAATCTGAATCGGTGTCGGAGTTGGATTTTTTTAATAACTTAGTGTCGAAGACTGAGAGGAATTTTGTAAGTTATAGGAGTCGGAATCGGCTTTCGAGTTGGATTTTTTTATTAACTTGGAATCGTATTCTGAGAGAAATTTTGGTAGTTATAGGAATCTGAATCGGTGTCTGAGTTGGATTTTTTTAATAACTTGGAATCGGATTCTGAGAGGAATTTTGTAAGTTATAGGAGTCGGAATCGGTGTTCGAGTTGCATTTTTTTAATAACTTGGAATCGTATTCTGAGAGAAATTTTGGTAGTTATAGGAATCTGAATCGGTGTCGGAGTTGGATTTTTTTAATAATTAGTAATCTATTCATCAAGAATCTTCCCCCTAGGTTTAGGGACGTCTTGCTGGCAATATATAACTCTTTTATAAAAGATGGGTTTTACCCAGACTGCTATAAAAGGGCTATACTTATTTGTGTGCCAAAGGCTGGCAAGAAGAGCGGCAAACCGAGTGACCTACGGCCTATCAGTCTTCTCCCTTGCCTGAGCAAAGTGTATGACAAATTAATTTTTGGAGTACTCGATGCTTGGTGCAAGGAGCATGCAATTATCCCAAAAGAACAGTTTGGATTTCAAAAAGGTTTGTCAACAAATCATGCTCTGCTTACCTTGCATCATGATGTTGCAAAAAGCTTAAATGATGGCCTCTACGTTGGGATGATATCTTACGACCTGGAGAAGGCTTTTGATACGGTCTGGCATGAGGGTTTGCTGTTCAAACTAAGTAGCATGTTTGTGCCATCATGTATCTTCAAGGTAGTTCACAGTTTCCTTTCTCGACGCTCATTCCAGATCAGAATAAATAACAAATTTTCAAGGAGAATAAGCCTAGGCCGCGGGGTCCCCCAAGGTTCACCTCTAAGCCCTCTTCTGTTCAACTTCTACATATCTGATATTAGGGACTCTTTCAATAAGTCAATCTATGCTAGGATAATCAGTTTCGCAGACGACATATGTGTATATTACTCCGCTAAGCGTGTTCCGCGTATTTGCAAACACCTTACGGACGTAAATACCATATTAGGGGGGTATTTCACTGGATGGAACCTTAAGGTGAATTACTCTAAATGCAAGTTCATCATCTTTGGCGCTAATTGTCCCAAAAATAACCCGCCAACTATAGGGAATATTCCCCGAGTTCGCCACCTAAAATATCTAGGAATCAATTGGGATGCAGGATTTAGTTTTCATCGTGAAGCTCACGAAAAGATAAAAAAGGGGAAGAAGGATCTAGCGCTATATGGATGTCTTAAAGACCTTGGGGTCAATTCCACGGTGGTAGGCAAGGTCATTAAAATCCTAACAATGCCGAAATTGACTTATGGAAACTCCATTTTGGGATGCCTTCCCTCAACTTGGACCAACAAAATAGATGACCTCGTGTATAAACTTTTTAGGACTGTTTATGGCAACCCTTTCACTATTGCTCATAGCCGGACCTCCTTTTCCTGGTTCCAGAAAAGGTTGGAGAAATTAAATAAAAAGTTTATTGAAAAATTGAGAACACACAAGCATTGCCCACAATTATGCCAAGCTTGGGAGCTCACGCAAACCCAGGCTGAAGCGTTCTTGGGGGTATATGCTAAAAAAAAAGAGAAAAATTATCCTAGGTGACTACCCATATACAATAGCCCCCAAGCAATAGGGAATTCTGCGTTCTGCGATATAGTTCTGTTTTTTTTCTGAGTTTTAGATCCGCCTACTTAAATTTAGGATTGGCACAAGGTATAAGTCCCAAAACAGTTTCATCTTACGAGCTAGGTTAGGCATAGTCGGTAATCTGGCCTCTACAGGAGTCCGCTTGTAGGACCGTTTAAACATACATTCCAATATTAAAACATATATCCTAGGGACAACATTTAGGGATGGAGTCAAATTCCAGGGGTAGATTGTTCCTAACCTAGCATGCCTTAAATTATGTATATCTTTCTTAACCCTATAACATGTATCAAATATTATTTATCAATAATATATAAGATATTGCATGCCTTCAAACGCTTCTATTTTTGTAGCATATAACTTTTATAATCATATTCTTTTATTTAGGAACAAGATACATTCCGTTGTGCCGGTTTTTTACCCTGGTTTTCTTCCTCTGAAGAATTCAAAGGTTTTTACGGTTAGGTAGTGCTCTAGCGACGCGATTCTACGTGGTTAGTAATCAAGCTATCACTAGACAATAAGTTTGTTTCCCAAATTGGGAGCGTTCGCGTTAGGATTGTATCGTTCTCTCAGTTGTATTTATATATTGTCACATAAATTCTTGTAAAATACCATATATAATAGAGCTATTCTTTTGTAACAAGGGCCGATTGGTGTTTAGTGGGATGGAAAGTCCAGTTAGACTTGGACTCAGCATTCCGGGCGGGCCACGATATCCGAAAGGATGGGTGCGAACGTCACAAAACAACTTAATTAATAATTAATTAAAACTGTTCACATTCTGTTATATTCTTACTTAACTCCTTGAGAACCAGGGTGACGCTAGTGTGCCAAGAAATCAAGAGGTCTGTCTAAATATTTCCATTGAAGAAAAATCAGACGCATATTAGTCTTCAAAATTCTAGTCCTCGATTAGATTAACGCATTTCACCTTAGAAAAAGCAGATAAGATTAAAGTTTAAAAGTACGTTTAAATCAAGAAATCGCCTGTGCGAGTCAAAATTGACGATGTGATGAAATGGGTTAAAATCATATTTGCCATTTTATTCCATGAAGAGAGTCAATAAAATAATCAAATATTTTGGACCATTCTTCACAGAATGATGCTTAAAATACAAAGCAAATAGAAAAAGAGTAAACAATTTATTGGGAACAAAGTTTTAAAAGTTGGAAGCGAAGAGATGGCGTTAAATTCATTAAGTATTTGGAGACGGAGTCGGAGTCGGATTTTTTTATGCAAGAAGCATTTTTCCCATTTAAATCACGAGACGCATTCCTGAAAAACTCCGGTAATGTTTATGTTGTTGTTGTTAGCCCCTAAATTATACTATCTCTATATGAGTATAATCTATCAGTTCAAAAGAAAGCTTTGTTTAAACTGAGAAAGTATTTCCATAAAACAGGGAAAAGTGTAAAATTTTGTTACACTTTCGCAGCAGCAGCGATAAACCAGTGTAATTTCAGCCAACCCGCAAAAATCCACCATAAGGTACGCTAGCTTCTACATATGGCTAGAAATAACATATAAATAATATATATATATAATACATGTAAATGAATCAGATCCAAGCTTCTGCTAAACCGTTTCCCCACAAAGTAGATAGGTTAACTATTTTGCATGGCTTTGACCATGTGTCGTGAGTTAAATAAATGATGAGTGTTGTGTGGATGTTGATTGCAAACTGGACAGAGTGGATTTGTATGTGTTTTTGGATTTATCTTGGGAAGATATTCGCGGAGCAATGGTGACTTGCTGATTCTAAGTTGAGCAAGTGTATGTCTTATAGTGTTTATCATATTAAAAAACATTGACTTTTTTCAGCACAGAAAATGCCAAGATCTTAAAAAGAAAAGTATGTAATATTTTTGATGACAATTGTAAACGAAATTTTCGGTAAAAATTGGCCTGCATCGGAAAAATGATCGTTCAGAGTGTACACTGGTTGTTGCTTTAATGATTGATTAAGAAACTTTGGAAAGAGCTCTTCTAAGCGTTGAAGTCTCTTTTCTCTGTTCTTTCAAATAGCTTTCTTTCTTTACCCAAATTAGGAATTGGTGTGGGAGAGCTTGATTCTCTTCTTTTTACACATTATTTCTTTTGAGCATTGGATCACATTATCTTCCATTTTTATCTCTGCCTTTCCATCAGGTGGAAAAAAGTGTCAAAGATTCAATCATTCCCACCATTTACTCCAAGATGACAAACTGTACTGGTGTATTGGTAATGCTCATCGAATTTCGTTTCAACCCTAATTACAAGCCCTCAACACAATCCATTATGTTTGGCTAACTCAAGGGTTTTATCGGTATCCACATTAGTTATGGTCAAATGTTCGAAATTAACATTCTCTGCGTTTATTCGCTTAAGGCAGGCGTCACCAAACTTTTTTGAAACAGGCCGGATTGCCGAAAAGTTAAAAGCGCGGACCAGAATATTGAAAAGTTAAAAACACTGTCATTACGAAATTCCTATTAAAACTTGCCTAACACTATATAAAGCAAAATGTATAGTAAAAAATTAATGTGATTTTTGAAATTGACTTTTAAATTTTACAATCATTGAAGTTACCTTTTAAAATCTCTGCATCCCATCTATCAAAATGAATGCTTTTAAATGTTGATCACTCTCAGTCTTGTTTTGTAAGTTCACTTTGCATACTTCCTTTTTGAAGATGTTTATTAGCAAACATAAGTTGTATCATTAAATTGAATGCCAATCCGGCAGCCAATTTCTTCGAGTATTCGAATCGAAATCAGTTTGTGGTAAGCAACCAGGCCCGTAGCCAGCGAGAGCAGGAGGGGGCTAAGCTATAAAAAAAGGCTATAATTAAGGCTATCAATAAAGGGTTCAAAAAATGGTTTATTTTTAGACTATATATAAAAATTTGGTACTTATTAGTTATCTCCCTCCCACTTTAAAATTTTTTTCAGTTATTTACTAAAAAAAATTTTTTGAATGGGGGAGAGATAACCCATAAGTAGCAAAAAAATTTTTGTGAAAATATTTAGCCCCCCTAAAATTTTTTCCGACCCTCCCAATTGAAAAGTCCTAGCTACGGGCCTGTAAGCAACAATGTTTTTTCTCTATGATTTAGTGCTTGTTCTAATGTAGTTTACAACGGAAAGCAGTGGTTTCAACACACAAGAAGCATCTAAGCCCTTTCCACCTAAAGTCTGTTGATATAAATCGCGGTGAAAAATGCACTTGGAATTGCCAACTCTTATAATTTTGTTTTAATCTGCCCAACTAAACATTTTTTTCACACCAACCATATTTTCCCTCCATCAACTGTAACACATCATGGTTGAATCCAATCAAGGTTTTGCAAAACTTTCTCAATTTCTATAAAAATGTTTGCAGTTGCATGTTACAGACTGACGCTACTAACTCTTCCATCATCTCAAAGTCAGAATTAACACCACGAATAAAAAAGAACACATTTTCGAGTACCTCACGACTCCTTGATTTTATTTGTGGTGTTAATTTTGACTTTTATGGAAGAGCTGCAAAGGATATAAATCTAAAAGTTCAAGAGTGAGAACAACATATGAATTTAATAATTGAAAAATAAGTAAACCAAAGAATCAGTATTGTCAGAATTGTATTTGACAATCAAACGTGTGTTACATTTTCTATTTTATAACACGTGTTTCGGTGTACACTGTATTGAAATATAGATAAGATAGAAACAAATTTGCAGCAATGAATGACGGTAAAATGTCGAAAATAGAATGGAACAAAGTTGAAGATTTAACATCTCCATGTGTTTATCATAAAATTAGTAAGCTGTGTCAATTCGTTGAATGAAGTTATTTCTAAGTTTTCGCCATGGAAGTGACAAAGTTGATATACTAAGGATAGATGAAAAGTGGAAATGAAACACACTATATTTTAAAAATACTTATTTTGTAAGACCTATTTATGCAAATCAAAATTTAGCTTGCGGGCCGGATCCGCCCGCAGGCCATATTTTGGTGACCCCTAGACTCTAAAATATTGAAAATTGGTATTCATTTTCAAAATTTATTATGTGCTTATTTAAATGTCTCTTTTTGAAGAATAAAAGAAACTTCTTTCTACAAGTACAAAAAGTTTTTCTTTTTCAAGTACAAATTCAATGTACAGACAGAAAAACTGCATTATTTCATGACATTCCCTAGCATTTTTGATGATCGATACTTTAACATTGCATTTTCTTTGTAGTGACATTTACAGGAATGTTATAAGCCTTTTTTTTAAAAATTTATTTTCTTAGTTATTTTTATTCTTTTTTTTCCGTCTTGAATATTTTTTAGTTATATATTTATAACCGGTTAACGGCCATAGTCTACTCTATAAATATAGGATCGTGCGCCTTTATAAATACTTCTTAATACAAAGCGTTTGCTTTACAATTGAGAAATCGTTTGATTATTCTGGTCGTTAATGTGTTAAAATGCAAAGAAATAACGCTACGAAGGTGAAAAAAATTGGTACCTAAGTTTGAAACCAAATGCCATTAATCAAATGAAATCTTTTTTACCATGTGGTTCAGAGGAAAGTTCTTATTGCGTTACAACTTCAAGTATTATTCTGGCTGAAATAGAAGAATTTATCAGCTCTAGAACAAGATCCTTTTGAATAGTGGAGACTAAATGAGACTGTAAATATAAAAACAAAAAAGAATCTTCAAAAAAAGATATCGTTTAAATATTGATTCAAAATAAAATTGTTTTAGTTAATCTTATTATAATTTTGAAAGCTGTATTCGGTTGATGTATTCGTATTCGCTTAAAATTGTCATGTTCGAAAAACAATCCATACAAACTTCCAATGCATTCCTAATTGTTTTTTGATATCTCTAATCGCTAAGTGAAGTTTTTGTGTTGATAAATTTTTGCAGACTCTCTTATTATCAAAGAATAGAGGATGTGCTGCCAACATCTTTTCACAGCCTTCTTCCTCCTAAGCCAGAACCGATTTATCTGTACAAGGACGAAAAAACTGGATCCGCTTACCCCGGCTACCCCATTGCCAAGGCGCTGATAGAAGCCTTTAAGAAGAGAAGTGCTCCTCAAGACGTCATCAAGATTTTGAAGGAGTTTGCTGTTGAGTTGGTTAAGGGCGGTGCGTCTGAGGAGCAGATTAACTCGCTCATAATCGAAGTTTTTCTTCACACGCTCCTTTTCTTGGGCAGCAAAACGTTCAGTCATTCCTTCAATGCTATCGCCAAGTACACACCTTTTTCGTAATTTTTTTTAAGTACCCCGTGTTTTATTCGTTAGATCAGCGTTACACAAACGAGGCCGGCTTTAAAAGTGCAAAGGGGAAATATATTACTTATAAAAATATTAATTGTACAGTTTTAAAATGAACTAATATTTTTTATGGAAAGTTATTAAATTAAATTTAAAAAAAAATAAGATTATAAATTTTTCTTTTAGAATTATTTTGAATAAATATTTTTATAGCATTTCTAGTTCATGTGAAATGTTTAATGTTATTTGATTTTTTAGTATTATTTATAGAAACATTTTGTAATTAATTGATTACTGTTTAAAGTTTGGCTATATCAGTGTTTCCCAAACTGGGGGTAAATTACCCCTTGAGGGTATTTTAACAATTTTTCTGGGGTAATGGAGGGTTCAGAGAAAAAGAAGTTAATGATTCTGAAAATCATGAAAACATTGTACCTGGCGTTAGAATTAATATCAAAATAGTCTTAGTATGTAATGTAAACTAAACTGTAACAATGTTCAACTACAATAAATATAAAATATCTCTAGTGTTTTCGTTTAGTCTGACAACATTTTTTGAAAGGGGTAACATGCTTATTGGGGCATGTTAAATTGGGTAACAAGCTAAAAAAAGTTTGGGAACCATTAGGCTATATGAAGGAAATGAACATTTGAATATTTATACTCTTTGAAATAATGCATTTTTTTCATAATTTTTTTTTAAGATATCTCAGCGTTTTTCAGTGGCTGGGCAAGACGGACGAAGCTCAAACGTGTATCCTCGAGTCCTTGTACACTCTCTGGCAAAATCATTCGCAAGCTATCTCCGTCTTCGTGGACAAGTTTCTTAAGACGCGCATCGTTCGTTGTTGGGTCGTTGCAACCTGGATCTTTTCGGACTCCCTTTCCGCGCACTTTACTTCTAGTTTTGTTTGGGAGATTTTGCACAGCACTATCAACAAAATGCTTCGCCAAAGCAAAACTCTGTGCAATGAATTGGAGTTGACAACGGGAGCCGCAGATCTGGAAACATGCATCTCTGCTCGAGGCACAGAAAACATGGAGAAAGTTCAACGAGAGTATGAAGAGTCTGAACAAGAGCAGAAGAATCTCTTCCTGATAATCTTTCAGAGATTCATCACGGTTTTGAATGAGTACTTGGTTAAGTGCGAGACCAATGGATTGAACGTGGAAACGCCATGGTATCATGACTGCTTGGGGCGTCTTCAACAAATATTCCTTTTGTATGGCGATACAATTTCCAAGTACTTGTCCACTCTTGAATCACTGCTCTTTACAAGTGACATAGATCCGCGTTTATTGCAAGTGTTTCAACAATTTTGTGCTCTTTCATCCTGAAAACCTTTTTGTAGATTCACATGCATTCGTCTTTATACTATGCGCATTTTTAGCTAATATTTTAAAAATATGTATACTCAATATCATTTTTAATATTGCGTTTCTTTCTTATAGCAACCCAAAACATGTAATAAACTTTCTCTCTACTTCTCTATACTTTTGAAAATCTTAGATTCCTTAACCCGTTAACGACCAGAATAATCAGACGATATCTAATGTAAAGCAGGAGATTTGTATTAACCCGTTATCGCCCAGAATAAACAGACGATATCTAATGTAAAGCAGAAGATTTGTATTAAAAGCAGACGATTCATATTTTTGTAAAGTCGACATTTGTCGAGTGTGGTCGATAACCGGTTAAAGAGCTTTGATAAACGCAGACGATTTTATTTTTGTAAAGTCGACTCTGGGCGTTAACGGGTTAAAATATCCTTTTTATTAAAATGTTAATATAATGCTCTTCAAGTCATTTAAATCTTTTACTCCAAGATTCAATGATTGCTGCCTCATTAGAGCATTATTCTGAAAAATTAATTTTGTTCTAGGAATGCAGCCAAATTAAAGCATCGGTTTACCAACACCTGCACTCAGCTCAAAATGATGGGTCTCATAATTCTTTGCAATGGTTGTTCCGTTCTTCATTTTATTTTGCTTATAACAAGTTTAAAATTGATAGAAAACTCCATGATAACTAAAATAAATAAATGGTAACACTTTTTTTGTCACTTTTATAGTTGAAAAATTAAGAAGAGGTAAATCGGTGAAGTACGCTTCATCTTTTCCAGTCTTGACAAGTGAAGAACACATAGCCAGTGGCGGATTAAAGATGGGATTACGTTAAAAATTTACATATTATATTTACTTCTGATAATAATAATTCACACTAAATATATTAACAACTCTCTCGTTTCACCAAAATGGCGACTAACGAGCGTCTTTACAAGGCGAATCAAGTTGGTAAACTGAGGAGGCTCCGCCGTATTTAATAATCTTTTTGTTTTCCGAAGGAGTAATACTGTTGGCCAAATTTGGAAGAAATAAGGCTGACGTCAAGCTAATTTCATCTTTAACTTCGCATACTTTGCTTCGAGTGTGTGAAAGTGTATCTAGATTAGAGCATTCATTCTCAAAATGTGAGTACAATATAGTACGCAATTTACTTAAAAAATTTCATCTCCAGAAAACACAAAAGAACTTGACTTAACGTAGAATTTCTTAAATTATGTAGATTTAGAAGTAAGATGGTGACTTTTAAATGTTTACCACTTGCTATTTGTCCATGTTTAGTGTATAGGTTTTTGTTTTATTCAACTTTTGCGAATTTGTATACACTGATAAGTATTTTGTTTTCTAATTCTACCAAAAACGTATCTTTCATTTCTTCTAAACAAAATATTTAATTTTAGGCTCTAACTTTTTTACTTCAACTTTTCTTTGGTACATTCATCAAGGCCATTTTGATAGTTGTTCTAAACATCACTAGTTTGCACTATCATCAATCAGGTTAAATTTTTGTCAATTGCCGTAATTTGTCATTACTAGACTTGCTTCTTTCATTTTTGTCACCATTAAACATCAATATCATCATGACCCAAATGAAGAGATTATTGAATATTATTGAATAGATATGAATATTTGAAACATAGTAGTCGCTTCTGAAAAATAAAACGTCAGTCAATTTATGATTGATTCTTCACCTATTAAAAATAAAATTGATTTCACCAAAAAATTGCATCAAGTAGATTCATTTTAAAATTTCGCATATTTTCTTCCACTTCATAATGTCAAAAATTTTTGCATCACTTTTTTTGCGATATCAAAATTCATAATAATATTTTTCAGTTTAACCCAAATACAACGAACTCAAAATCCTCTTCGTTTATCAATTTTACATTAGATATCGTCTAATTATACCGATTGTAAACGGGTTAATACAATATTCTTACAAAAATTTCTTCGTTATAATGAGCTTAGACACGGGAGACAACGCTTCATAAATTTTTAGTCTCTATCTACCGGAATTTCAAAAAAGTATGAAGACGTTCGACAACCTTTTATATTTTTATCCACTTATAATCAATTGATATATGGCAATATGGATACATGGTGTTTTTAAATATCGATTCGATTATACAGTCTTACTGCAATATAAATAGATTTTCCAGTGTATTTATTTGTATATTTTTAAGCTATCTCCATTTTTTCTATTTGATATTTTAACAATGGGGAGACAATTGTGTAAAAATCACTGTGTTTTTGGAAAGGGAGAGCAATTATTCACTTTTAGTGATCTCTATGTTATAGGGCCCTGTTTCTCAACTTTTTTTTTCCACGCCCCCTTTAGACTTTTTTTTTCCAACGCCCCCTTTAGACTTTTTTTTCCAACGCCCCCTTTAGACTTTTTTTTTTCCAACGCCCCCTTTAGACTTTTTTTTTCCAACGCCCCCTTTAGACTTTTTTTTTTCCAACGCCCCCTTTAAACTTTTTTTTTTCCAACGCCCCCTTTAGACTTTTTTTTTCCAACGCTCCCTTTAGACTTTTTTTTCCAACGCCCCCTTTAGACTTTTTTTTTCCAACGCCCCCTTTAGACTTTTTTTTTCCAACGCCCCCTTTAGACTTTTTTTTCCAACGCCCCCTTTAGACTTTTTTATTTTTGTACGCCCCCTTTACCAATTGAAATCTTACCCCCATATAATTATTATCAAAGAATGAATTTGATCTCATCGATACTGAACATCAAATATTTATATTGTGCTTTATGTTTTACTATATTCATTCTTCTAAAAAACTATAGTTTCTCCTTTTTTAAACACAGTTGAAAAAAATTTTAAAATTTTTATTAGTGCGATTTTTGACATTGTATTTTTGCCACTATTTTTTTGAATACGCGGTTCAGTGCCGGAAATCGCACAGCCTAAATCATTTTCTATGTCGAGTCTGTTTCTTGATTTTGTTTTAAAGGTTTTCATTCCTTGCTCCTTCATTAACTAACTGCACTGTGCCCCCTCTAGAAGTCTACAAATAAATCATCTCAAATATGAATTTTTAATAATAAATCCTTACTTTTTAAAGTATATATTCAATAAAAACTTTAATTTTGTTGACTCCTATATATTATATGCCATTTTGATTATTCTAAATCAAGAAATTTTCTCGTGGAAGCCAAATTTTCTCGTTTTGCGAGTTAAAAAAGTTCGTGAAGTGTTATTTTCGCGGACAATCATATATTTTCAAAATGATCTTCATATGTTTCAAATTTTTTGTTGTTGAAATTTTTGCATCACGGTACCCTTCGCCTCTTTTCTCAATAATAATTTATGTGTGCGCTTGTGTTGTTTGCGACTGCATATAAAACTAGTCTATTCATGCCATGTTTATCCTCAATGCTATATGTGTTTTTGTATGTCAACTTGAAATTTATCACTTGTCAAGTTATATCCCTAAAGTACTGAAGTCTCGTTACTAAGATTTAAGTTCAGGCTTTCGTCATAATAGTCCTGGCTTTTAGCTGATAAAGAAGTAGATGTAAAATTTGTTACCGAATTTATCAAATTTGTTTATGATGGAAATTAAGGCCCTCTTTAAGTGTACAGTAAACAAGTCTCCCAAAAACACTCTTCATAAGAAACACATTTTCCGATTTGAATTATCTTATCCCTTTTCATCTCATTCAATATTTTTATTATTTCTATTTTTTTCCCATTTTACTTTTATACTTTGCAGTAAATTTGACTATCAAAACTAGACAAGTAAAATTACGAGTCAAATAAAGTTAAATTTTGCTTACTGATAATTCGGAAAAATCATTAATCCGGAAAGAGGCGAATCACTAGCTTTCCGAATTAGTGATGCCAGGTATAAAAGCCAACTGGTATCCTTTGAGGATTAATCCTTTGTATATCGCATAAGAATTCATCTCATCTAAATTTCCTTTAACTGGCATACATTATATCTTAGATACGGTTTCATAGAGATCGTCTCTAAAAATCAGTATGCTTAGATTTTATTGTCTAAAGCAGAGATGCGCAAACTACGCCCCGCCTGCCCCACTTTTGATTTATATTTATTGTTTCAAGCGTATAATAAATTCGAATCGGGTATTTTTTTATTTTTTATAATTAACAATGTTGTTTCATAGTTACATTTTCTTAGGGATGTTTAAATAAATTTACCTTAAAAATTAAGATTTTGATGACGAAATTGCTTTATTATATGCTAAAAAGAGATTGAATCAATAAATTTTAAATGAAATTGAACTTTACAATCTTTTTAAATGTCAACAGAATCAGTTTGTTTGGTTCTTTCACTAAATAGTTTTGCAAAGGTCTAAGGGATAATATGATTATATTTAAAAATTTAATTGATCTTTGATTATAAATCCACATTTTAATTTTGTTGACTATTAAGAAAACTCTTTTGTCTTGAATAAGTCATCTTGAGTAGTTTTCTTTTGTTGATCGCTGGAATTTTGATAATGTATTCACTTTCTGTTGTTTTACCTTCCAAATTTGTCGATGATTTTTCAATTTTTTTAACCTCCTTCATGCCACAATCATTCGCTTCTTCTTCTTCTTCTTCTTCTTCAAAATCTTCATCATCACTATCGAATATTTCAAAGTTAGATTTCCATTCAAAGGAATCATTTTTAACAAATTTCTGCGCGTTTTTTATCTTTAAATTTGCTGCGTTATTTATCTTCATTTTGTCAACCTCACTTTCACAAGTTTTTTTTTGCTTTGCCTTTCTTATAGCTTCTTGCAAAAAATTTGTATACGTTAAAATTTTAGGATAATGCCTCTCAATAATTTGATCTGTAGCGTGCTTTTGCCATTTTTGTTTATCATCATTTTGCATGACTTCATCGTTTTTGTCAGCTTCGATTTCATTTTCAGCGTTTTCGTTGGAAGATGCCCTTAGTTTAAAATCATCAAACTCATTAAGATGACTTGAAAGGTCTATCCGCTTTTTTTCTTTGTCCTCACTTTCTTTTGAATAGTAAACAACGTCATGATTTTTGCGAAGCTCACTGTGATTTGCTTCTCCTTTGTCTAAGAAAACATTAAGCTTAGAATGATAAATCTCGTTAATTTGCTCTGACATGAAATTCTTCTTTTCTTTGGCTTCACTCTTTTCTGAAATTTGAATATCTTCATTGCTTTTTCCTTTGTTCAATGAAGTTCCTGTTTTTGAATGGATAATACACTCATTAACTTGATTTGCGATCCTCCCATCAACATTTTCTTGTGAGTTTGGAGTATAGGTTTGTTCTTTATAATCGTTGCGTGCCTTTGATTCGCTTGTTCTGAATGAAATATTCTTTTCTCGCGCTTCTTCATATCCAACTTGAGAATTTGCAATAATTCCATCATCTTGAGAAAGTTCATTTTGTCTTTGATCTTTTTTATCTTGGCAAAATATGGCGCTCACTTTTTCTAAAATATGATTGAGTGCGAATTTTACCTGCGCAAAATCAAAATCATTCATCATTTTGGTTGGGGTCATCGTGTTTTTATCGTGACTCTCTGCCATTCCTTCTTCACTCTCAGGTAAGTTTAGGAACTCATTCATCAAAATATCTTCTTCAATGTCAAAGTTTGATGTGAAAATATTCTTTTCTTTACTCGTGTCCAATTTAATTACGCAAACTTTTTCTTCAAGTAATCTTTCACTAGGCTTCACACTTTCTGTCAAATTACACTGAACCTCCTTTTCTCCAAATTTCTTTCTTTGAAGCTCCTAAGAATTTTAAATTTGGTATATATATAAGTCAGAAAGTTTGGTTTGTTTAACCAACCAGCTTTTTTTGAGCCTCAATGGTTGTTAGGGTGTAGCACTCAGCTTAACAGCTGAAGGTCAAAGGTTCGATCCCCAAGAAAGATTAAACATCTTCAAGCATAATGCAAGCCTTGCGGCTGAAAGTGCTTTGATATCTCCATCCAACCAACCAACTTTTTAAAGGAAGCTGTACATTTACACACTGCATAATTGAACAGTTGATGATAATTATTAAAAAAAGTACATTTGAACAGTTATAGTTTTTGTATGTGTCTTCACATTTTTAATTAGTAAAATAGTCGTGCTGTTTAGAATGAGGTTAGCTATTTGTTATTTAATTAGTTATTTATTTTAACATGTATAGGTAGTTATTTACTTGTTAGCTCATTTTTTTCAAGAGAAATAAAATTTCTAAAAAATTATAAAAAATTGTTTTGATAAATTTAAAATCTATAAAAAAATTAAAAAATCAATGGATAAATAACTAATTTTTTAATATTTTTAAATAACTTTTTTTTGAAGTCCTTTTGCGACTATAAGAAAGTGTATGCATTTATATATTTCAAGGTAGTTTCAGGGGTCAAACTGAAATATGCTATCACTTGATAAATCACTTGATAAATCTTATTTATAAAATAAAAAGTACCAAAGATGGATATTGTACCGAACCTCAATATCTATCGTAGTTTAGTTTGGTTTCGTACGTAATTTCGAATCGTAATTGTTACAAAAAAGTTATCGTACCGTACCGTAATCTCCAAACGTAAAGTACCGTATACCACGAATGCTGATTTCAACCATATAATTTTTTTAACCATATAAGATTATTATAATAGTTACTTAACCCCTTGAGACGAGAATTTTGAATAGGAATTGTCTGCTTTCTTTTTCCATTCAATTTTGTATGTTTTAAGCAGACGATTATTATTATTTCTTGTTTAAACCGGTGTCACACTAATAACTCAAAGGGTTAAGTATAGTAATCAATAACAAATATTCTAAAATTAAGTGCTGAAGTTTCATCAATAATTTTAATATAAAATGACACCGTTGTTTAAACTAAATCATTTTCTGAATTTTAATCTTCGAACATTGAGGATTATAGATCACTTAAAATTGAAAACAAGTTGATATTTCAATATATCTGGTCATTAACCGGTTATCGACCACAGTCGATATATGTCGACTTTACAAAAATATGAATCGTCTGCGTTTATAAATGCCTTTTAATACAAATCTTCTGCTTTACATTAGATTTCGTCTGATTATTCTGGTCGATAACGGGTTAATACAAATCTTCTGCTTTACATTAGATTTCGTCTGATTATTCTGGTCGATAACGGGTTAATACAAATCTTCTGCTTTAGATTAGATATCGTCTGATTATTCTGGTCGATAACGGGTTAATAACAAAATGGGGTGACTTGTCTAACTTTTAAATTAATCTTAATTTCCAAAATAGGACAAATCTATTCGTAGCGTCTCCTTGAATATTTTCACTTTCTTTCATATAGTTCAAGTTGTGCATTTTTCCCAGACTGTTTAGCTATTTCTATTACGATTTCACCATTTAATATAGCACCTTCACCTGTTACATCAATAAACCACATGTAAAGTGCTGATTAGCTTTAATTATTATTATAATTAGTATCCATCTAATTTTCCAATAATATCACATCATATTTTTGAGTTTACATATTTGATTTTAATGTTTTTTTGTTATACATTTTTCTCAATATTTTGTTTATTATACTGTTATCCCGATGACCATTAAAAATTTTTTTTTTCATAATTTTGTAACTAATTTATTTTTATTAGTAATAAAATATTTATAATATTAGATTCAGACGTTAGAATTAGTATACTTATTTAAATATCACGTGATGAATCAAATTTGATAAGAGTGATTTTAGTACTTTACTCACAAAAAAAGGAAAGACTTTGAATCGAATAAAAGAGAAACATTCAAAGATGCACATCAAAATCATTCAATAACATGGCAATGTTCTCATCTATCTCATTTTCGATTTATAGAACCCTTTGGTTTAGTCAATTTATGCGAGAATAGGAGATGCATCTGATATTCGCATCCGCAAAAAATTTTACATCCTCATCCGCGAATCATTTAAGTTTCAACATCCGCAATTTTCAAGCATTTTTTTCTATTTTCGACAAAGTTTTTTTTTTTGGAATTTTTCAATTTTTACTTTATCCAAAATTTTTATGAAATGTATTTCTTTATGATAACACATATACATTGACATCTTCTCTTAAAATACTTAAGTATAAAACTTGTGTTTGCTTAGACTAGCAACTATAGCATCTGCATTCGTTAAAAAAATTTATTCCGACATCTGTATCAGCATTCGCGGATCAAAATTTTTTACATTCCATACATCTCTAGTGAAGAGTTTAAGCAATATTATGATTGAAAAAAATTTCGCTATCTTTTGTTGTCTTGTATACCTTAAGCGTATTGAGATCCCGACTCCGACACTCATATTTACTAAAACCAATTATATATTATATATATCTGATGGAACTGTTCGCCTCACCCCCTGCTCTTTCTTTTCTCCCTCATCCCCACCCCATTCTGGCTTAAAAAGTGATTTAGAAAAAAAATGCTCACATTTTTATTAAGCCACATAATTCAGATATATACTGACTGAGTCGAAGACAGTCTCAATTAGATCTTCATTTTTCGTGTTTTAGCAGCAGCAAAATTATCGATGACTTCGTCAAAATCAACACAATCAAGAACTTTTTTCTCAATGCTCATAAGAGCCAGACTTTGGAGGCGGGTTTGCCCCATAGTACATAGAGTATCTTTACAAAATTATTGGAGGCTAGGCCAACATAGAACCTGGAAGTTTATCCCAGCTACATTACTCTTCCTCAGTTGTCTTGGTGGAAACCTTATAAGAGGAATTTTTTTACATCCCCAAGCCCCATCCCCTAAGGTTATTGACTGGGCAATGGAATTGCGCCCCCTAGTTGTGGCGCCCGGGGTAATTGCCCCCACTGCCCTCCCCCTTGACACGGCCCTGATTGTGACCATAGTGTTTCTTCCCAGTCAATCTTTTGATCTTTCAGATTGTGATTCATTTATTTCGAAACTTTTCAATCGTAATAATTTTTTTATTGGAAATTTCCTTTTTATTCAAATTTCTTCTTACTCAAATTTTTGAAGAAAGATTAAAAATTACTTTTTAAATAAGTGTTGCATTCATACTAAATTACTGGCTTTGTTATTAATTTTCTTTATCAAACCCTGGCTCTAAAAGATAATAGAAGCTATTTTAGGGTATGACTCTTTTACGCAATCCCCTAAACTTATTGTAATCCTTTTGACCTTGTCATTTTGTCGTAATCTCCTGAATTTGTCGCAATCCTACGCAATTTCTCCAAATTTTTGAAATTCATTAAATTTGCCCCCGTTTCGCGTACACTTAAAATAAAAAGAGGTAAGTTCACAACTATACAAGTCAACTTAAAGTGGTAAAATTAAGTTTTACTATTTTTATAGTAAAATGATCTTTTACTTATTTTTTTGAATAAATAAATATTTACAATATTTGTCTGTTATGTCAGCAATTCCAATATTTGGAGAATATATTAATGATATAGAGAACTTAAAAATCTTTAGTTTTTAAAATGATTTTTCAGTCAGATGTTTTACCTCAATGGAAATTAATCTAATGCAGTCGACTATCACTGATTCGCAATGCTTTCAATCGGCCTTTCTGAATTAGTTATTCTTATTTTAACCCTTTCAGGCACAATGGGACACCAGTGTCCAAAAATCGTCTGCTTAATTTATATAAAAACTCATTGAGAAAGAAAGCAGACGATAGAAAACCTATGCCTCAAAGGGTTAACCCATTAACCCATTTAAGGCCAAGCAAAGCAGACGATATCTAATAAAACGCAGACGATTTATATTCAAAGTCATTGAAAAAAGCAGACGAAGATGAAATTACTTATGTTCCCAAATGGGAGCATTGGGATTTAATGGGTTAATAAAAAAATCATCCTTTGCCTACTCGATTTCTCTCACTATAAACTTTACTCGACCGAAAATTCAATGCCAGATGTCTGTTTACTAAATGCACTACAAAATTTTTTTTGCACATTAGAATTTGTAAGTTAATTTTCAGATGTACTGATTCTACTGCGTGTAGACAATTTTTGAGCATTCCTTTTAAACGTATTGTTTTAGGTTCTTTCGACTTTCTCTAATCAGTTTTTCTTGCAAGATATAAAGAATCATTAGTTCTTCTTCATTTATGAAACTTTTATTTTCTAAACCTTCGAGAAGCTCAAATGTTAATTGAATCAAACATTCAATAATTATACTAAATTAAAGATTTCCTGAATAGTCAAAGTGCCAGATTAACGAAAGTCCGAATTAGAGTTAGTTACTGAAAATAGTAAATTTACCATGATTCAAAAGTATTTTAATTACCAAGAATAGTAAAGTTATGCATTGTTGCAGTAACCATTTAAAATATAGTTACTGTAACAACTTTTTGTTTCAGTGTAATCCTTTCTTCAATTTTTTGTTTTTTTAGCCACTATCACCCTAAACCCCTTGAAATTCTTTGTGATCCTCTAATATTTTGTAAACTATGAGCTTTTTTGTCTCTTCTATTCTTTCTTTTATTTTACTTTTTTCAATTTTAAACTAATTCTAAAATTTAATGCAATTCCTCAAAATCTTCACAATTTTTAACAAAATTTCACTTGAAAATTTGGATTACAAAAAAACTTAGGTGATTGTAAAGGATTGCGACAAAATTAGGGCGATTGTGACAAAATTTAAGGGGATTGCGAGAAAATTTAGGGGGAATGCGACAAAATTTGAGAGATTGCAAAGGATTGCGTAGAAAATCAAATATCTACTTTAATGTTAATTTATTTTTGTTGTCTTTGAGACTTTATTTGTATATAATAAGCCGTTTAGCGTTTTAGTAACATTTAAAAAATGAGAAATTATAGTGAAACATCTTTCAGATCGTGATTGGGCTTTATAATTTCATGCTAAAATTTGGAATCTTAGCACTCGAACTAGCAAAAATTTTTTTACTCAAACCGCCCAAAAGCATCAATTGACGCAAAATGAAGAATTCTTTCTGATATTTTTATTGAAAGAAGAGACGAGAGGATATTTTTATTGAAAACATAAATAAGATATATGGGATATGATTTAAAGGCTTATTTGAACATTTTTTAAATGAAATGAAATGACAAATTAAGTCTTAGAAATCTGAACAATTTTTTATGCAATCACATAAAATGTGGAAATAAAAAGAAAAATGCTTAAACTTACGTATCTGGTCCTTTCAGTGTTAAAGTAAGTTCCATTATAAGATATATTTTTACTCAGTATTTTAAGGTGTAGAAACCATTAAAAATAAACATAATAATAGATTGGTTAAAATAATTAAAACTGATATGTCGTTTAAAGCTTATTTTTGGGCCTTTCAAACCACAGCTGTCAAAAATAGGGACCGTCAGCCGCATTCCCCAAGCCAAGAGTCGCAGTGCGATCCGCCAATTAATTTTGACAAAATATTCAAGGATTTAGAAAGTTTTTCATTTTTGCATCCCTTTTTACAGTCGATGCATCAGAATTATCATTAGATTTTCAGCTGGAAATATTCGACTTACAAATTGACGCTGTGATGAAAAAGAAAGATTGATTCAATCAGTGTCTGGTTTCTAGAATTTTCGAAAATGACTTCATTAGTTCTAAAAATACTACGCATGTTTAGCACGATTTATCTTTGCAAACCGATATAAGTCAAAGAACTGCTATTGAAGTATTGAAAATTGGAAAAGAAAAATAAAGAATCAAAACTTTTTTATTCTATTACTGTTGGCTTCAAAATATGACCATGTGCGTCATTTGAATCATATGGTTTTTAACCGGCCGCAAACAGCTCTAAATATTCGAAATGCGTTTCGCGAGTGATTTAACTTCGACACCCCTGCAGTTCAAACGATACACATTTGAAAAAAAATATATTTAAAAATCGTTACAAGTTTATTATGAGTTTCCAAGAGTGCATCTCATCCATGTAAAATTTTGTCATAGACATTTGATAAACATTTTTGGGCATGAAGGGGTATCCTATTTTTGGTTTCAAAAGAGGATCGTATTGAAAGCACCTTTTTATAAGGCCTTCAACAAATTTTATATTTAAAGCTTTTCTAAACTTTAACTATTACATACATATTGAAATATAAAGCATACTTTGTTTTCTAATTCATGAATTCTGTTTTTTGTGACATCTAGTTTTTTGTTCAGAGAATTTAGACACCTTTCCAGATTTTCATTCATTCCACACTTTTCTTCGATACTTCCTTCGAGATTTTGATTGAGAGTTTGCACTTTTACGAGAATTTTATTCAGTGATTGATTCTGCAGACTCATTTTCTTGTAAATAAATATTTATTTAGCTTGGCAATGAAGTACACCTGTCATATATACATCATATATTAAAAAATGTGAATGATCAATATATTAAGATAAAAATGACAAATAAATTACACATATATTAACATATACAAATATCAATTAACAAGAAATCCTTTGCTTTTATCTTCAGGACAAAAGCCGAGTAGTAGGATTCAAATTTTTTGTCAGCCGGTTCTGTTACAAAAAAGTCAAATTTGTCAGCAAATAAACTGATCAATTTTGATGATTTCCCAATCAACAAAATTCCGTGAGACGGTTCTAACGAACCGGTGTGAACCGGCTGAATCCCACAACTGCAAACGCCCTTTTCTCCTCTCTCTGCTTGACTTAAGTTTAAAAAAATAGAGTCATAAGGTCGAAATATTCTTTTTTTTTATACAGATTTGTCATACCAGCTCACTATATTCTTGGTTCATATTAGCATTATCATGTTTTTAAACTATTCAATAAAATTGTATTCATTGTGAGGCTTCAAAAATAGCTCGAGTTTAATTGTAATATTGCTAAAATATTTTCAAACCGCAAAACACGTTCTGTGGGGAAGAGCAAGCCCGTACAGTAATTCATGGAATTTTTTTTGAATAATTAGTATTTACAAAAAATTGATTTAGTCAAATATTTAAAGTACTTCTGGCCCTGCTTTCTTATCTGCTTCATTTTGTCTGCTAAGAAAGGTGGATACTGAATAAAAAAAAATCTAAAACAACACTTTTCCAAATCTAAGTAACTTTTTCTGCTTGTTCAATTAGATTTTCTAATAATATTCCTAATGCTGTCGTCTTTGATAACTTTTACTTTTTAAATGAGTACTCGCGTTTTTCTTTTCGCATAATTTGAGTTCCCTAAACTCCAACATAAACAACTTTAAAATGGGAAGTGCTTTTTCTATTGACAGTTTTGCTGAGAAAAGAAGATAGATGATTGCAGTGGCGTAGCCAGAGGGGGCAAGGGGGGCAGTGCCCCCCCCCCCCCCAAATACCTTTTCTGCCCCCCCCCCCCCCAATAATTTTATTTCCAATATGCTTGCCCCCTAAATTCCTTGCATGCCCCCCCCCCCCCCCCCCCCCCCCCCCCCCCCCCCCCCAACTTCCATTTTTTGGCTACGCCACTGGATGATTGAACACTAGTTCTTATAGATTTATGTCATTTCTAGTTCTACATCATAAGTAGCATTTAGCTGAAAATAAATCAGAGTTATAGTTGAATGAACTAACAATTATAAAGTTGATTTCAAATGAATTTCAATTATCTCTTATTTTATTTTACCTTTATAGAATATAGATTCTCTCCATATTTTCGATATATATTTAGAAAGTTTAAAAATTTTAACCTACAGTAGCTATTCTCAAGATCTCGGGTTCGATTCCGCATCAAGCCTCTTTTCCTCATAGTTCGATACAAGCGGCGCAATTGTGCCTTCTCATTGAAAACACCCCACTGTAACTACCTTACCTAATAAAGTGATTTTAAGAAGTGAAGCATAAGAAATAAATATCTCTTATAAGAACTTATCGACAGAAATTTTGTAAAACTAGGGGACCAAAATTTGACCTATAAATCGTCCAAAAAATGATCTAACAACTTCTGATTTATTTTTAAAAAAATTGAACTAAAAATTATTCTGTAATCAATAGTGCAGTTAAAAACTGACCTAAATTTTTTTGAAATTAATGACTTTTTATATTAAAAAATTGTCATAAAAGAAAAAAATATTTAACTAAATTTTTAGTTCTAACTTGTCTTTTTTAGATTATAAATTGTCTTTTTTAAATTCTAAATGCTCTTTCTAAAATACAAAATAAATTTGAAAAAAGAAAAGTTAGGACTTAAAAAAGACAAATTAGAATTGAAAAAAGACTATTTAGATTTGAAAAAAGATAACTTAGAAGTAAAAATGGTATATAATTTTTATGGAAAAAAATTTTTAAGGTTTTTTATTAAAAAATGAATTAATAAAAAAATGAGTTAAATTTAGAATGTAAATTGTAAAAACATTTTGTTAAGATAACAAGAACTATATTAAATATAAGATAGTTTACTAGAAACAGGGTAAAATTTTCTATTTTTTGCAAAAAGCATTTTTTTCGATAATGTAGATTCGGTATAATTTCCTACTTTAGATACTCGGTTTTAATTTTAAACACAAATCGGTCTTGAAAATTTTTCTTAAAACCTTGAAATATCAGGCTCACAAATCGTCTGTTTAAATGAGTTTTTTAATGTAAATCCAAGGTGGATTATTTTATTTTATGGGACCCTGGTGCACAATTGAGCTTGAGAGAATTGAAAGAAATGTCAAAAATTGAACAAAAATGCCATATGATTTAGGAGGAAGGAATTTCAAAAAAAATTGTTAACAAAGTTTCAACCTAATTGAAATATATTGACTTTATTGATCTATAAAAAATTTTGAATTTAAAAATAAAGGTATTTAACCCTTTTATGACCAGAAAAATCAGACGATATTTATTAAAAAGCAGAAGATTCATATACTAAACTATTTGAAAAAGCAGATGAAGGTAAAAAAGTTTATGTCATATATGATATACTGGTCATGAAAGGGTTAATATATTAGTAATTTAAATTAAAAACATTAAAATAAAAAAAATCAATTAACGGGTCTAACCTTGACAAAATATTTACAAAGCAAAGCTTCGATAAAAAAAACACATCGTAATAAACTTTCATAATTTATTGTAATTGAGTTTATTCTTTGTATACGTAAGTGTTTTCTTTTACGAAAAATCTATCTTACCGTACCGCAATTTTGAAGCGTAAAAGTGCCGTATCTCGCCACTGAGGTACGTAGCTTTCAAATCAAGTTTAGTAATGGTGAATAGAAAGTCAATTTTTTTAGAAGAGGTCTTAAGTAATCAAAATATGGAGCTTTGAAAGCATAAAAGCGCAAAATTCTAATTTATATTAAATTCTTTTACTTGCTATATTTTAGTTGAATTGTTTTAACTGGTCATCGACAACAGTCGTTGACATATGTCGCCTTTACAAAATAAAATCGTATGCATTCATTACAATTCTTCTGCTTCCAGCATTTCTCATCTTTCCCTCTTTATTACCTATTAAATTATTATTTAGACCAGTTTTACTGCCTACTATGCTTTTTCATGGAAAGAAGACAAAAGACTTGGTTACACTTTTTCCATCGGCTTTTCTTTTTAAAGCAACTCTCATTTAAGTTGAAACAGATGATTTTAATCCTGAAAGACTTAAAGAAATAATAATAATAATATATCGTTATTTTCAAAAGTTTCATGAAAAGAGATCACATGTAGTATAAATAATTTGTGGATCGATAAATAATAATAATTGAAAAGCGTAATAAATATGAGGAAAACACAATATTGACTTTTGAAGGTCGGTATCAAAGGCCAAAATAGCCGCTAGAATATGCCAACCAGGTAATAAAATAATTTTACTAAAAACAAAACAAAAAGAATATAAGGATACACAGTTGAGTATAAAGTTAATTAATAATGATATATTATGTTTTTTAAATAAATTATATTTTCAGAATTGCTGAAAAAGCAGGATACATTATAAGAGAAGGATTGTTTGGATTTCGTATATTAATTAAAAGGTAAGGACATCCTATGAAGAAGTCATGGTGAAGTTCTGTCTTTTTCAAAGTTAAAGAAGATGAATTGATTAATATTATTATAGGGGGAAGCAGCAAGCATACGTATTTGTATAGTGTAAGAGCGGCATTGAAATTGATCGAGATGGAGTTGTTAAGAAATAGATCATTAGTGTCGGAGGTGGGGTTGCAGTACATTCGGAATTTTGTTCTTCGGGATTTCAATATTCGGGATGTTGATTTTCGGGATTTTGGTTTCGGGATTTTAACACTCGAGATTTTGTCATTCGGGATTATGAACGTCACCGGAAAATAATAAATCTTTAATAGGACATTTCCAATTTTTCATCTCTGATTCCATTCAAGTTGTATAACTTATTTTATTGGTTTGAATTTATCCAATAAACTGTGTGGATAAAGATGTGAGTGGCTTATATCACAATGAAAAGCTGTCTTTATAAATCGGTTATATAACAGGGCAATAGGAGAGTTCTGCAAATCACCTGTTTCTTCATATCTCCTAGAACCTAATCATGAACGCTTAGGCTTCCTTAGAAATATTTGGATTTTACACATACCCGTATCTATATGAATGCTAAGTGCTATTAATCAATATTGAAGCAACGTATATGGGGTACGATGAAGTTATAAGAACCTTTTCTTGATGCTCATTTATGTGCAAATAGGGTGGCAGCATAAATCATACTTTTATTTATTCAAAGTTCAATTAAATGCCATTGTAAGCCTTTAAACCGCTCCTTTTCATAGGCATCAAATATTTATAAAGAAAGGTATACAAGTAGTTAAAATAAGACTTTTAATCGATATAAAATTTTAAGTTGAATTCTTAATTATACTTCCCGATTTTGGAATCAGTTTCTCCATCCTTGAAAAAAGTAAGAAATTCATTATTAAGATGAGGCATTCACCATCATTTCCTTTATGAAGGATCTTATTTAGGTATATATTTTTTATTAAACACATGTGTGTGTAGCTATGAGTGGAATTGCATCATCATAGATCCCTTCCTACACTCCTGCTCCTCCCTCTATGCTTTTTGAGTTTTGCTCCATGTAAAAAAATCTTAAGATGAATATATATTATATATATAAAAATTTATATATCATATATAACAAATCTTTTTTAACCAGTTAACGACTAAAGTCGACTCTATAAAGCTTAGCTTAGCGTTAGCAGGTTAAAGTATTTTAAGGTTTAGAGAATACTTCGACTTTATGAGTCTTTTTCATCTTAACCCGTTATCGACCACAGTCGACATATGTCGACCTAACAAAAATAAAATCGTCTGCGTTTATCAAAGCTCTTTAATACAAATCTTCTGCTTTACATGAGATATCGTCTGATTATTCTGGTGGTTAACGGGCTAAGTCAAGGAGAAAGCGTATGGAATCGCTTTTGTGGTATAATGTATGGAAAGGATTTCTTGTGAGTCAAGATTTATATATCATATGTGTAATAGATCTTCAATCATGCTATCCTACTATATTTTCTCGTTTATATTTTCCAATACAAAATTTGATTATATCAATTATTATTACTATTTCTCTCACTTCTTTGCGTACCTACATAGAAAAGATAAGTAGTATAATAGTATGCGAGAATTGGTTGCAGTTTGTAAGTTTTTCAGCAAATCAAAAGCCGCTTTTAGAATATTGATAGTTAACTTCGCCTGAGTCTTCGTCTACTCTATCATTATTTAATTAATATCTGCATCAATTTTTCTAATTTTTATTTCTAAGATTTGTGTCCAAAAATTTGACTCGAAGGTAATTAAATTAAATTTTTATTGTTTTCATTATCAGCAATGGACTTTTCCTTAACATATGTTAATTTATAAAAATAAACCTTACTAACAATTTAATATATATATCTAGTCACTAAGAAGCTACCTAGTTTACTAGCCCGCATCCCTCGGCTGAATTAAAAGCATTGGAAAAAGCAAAATATTTGTCTTGATTTAGATTTCATAACATTAATGTGAAATATTTATATAATTATAAAAAAGGAAAGCTTACATCAAATTCTCTAATTTTTTCTTTGAGCATTTCACCAAGGCTTTCTCTTTCAAGATCACACTAAACACAAAAAAGTTTTCAAGTATAATAGAGATTTATCAAAGTCTTGTTTAAGCAAAACCTCATAGCTAAAATGCAATCACATATGTTCAGCCATCTTTTTGAATTTGCAAAGTAAGATCCAAAGGTCTGTGTGTATATTAATTTAGGATATATGTGAATGTATGTGTCATTGATTGATGATGTTCTAAAATTTTATCAGGTCTTTCTGTTAATTATGTGAGAGCCGAAATAACCTTTTGGTGAATCCACTTAAACCTTTATTATAATCAGGATTTTTTGATCTTATGATAAATGATCTTATTGTTTAAAAAGTTTTGCTTTTAAAACTCTAAATTTTTCGGTTTTTCAGTTAAATCCATTCAAACAAATGCTTCTAAATATCTTTGATGACATTTCATATCAGTTATTGGACATGAATATTAATATGGTTAAATGGCTTTTCTGTAAAATAATTTTTGTTAAACATTGTTTCAGTGACCTGCTAACTAAAAACTATTTAACAATAACAAATAAAAAATATATGACCTCTTAGATCAAAAAAGCAAAAAATGCATTGAATTCAAAAAAGGGAAATTCATAAGTAGATTTATTGGAAAACCAATCTCTGTATTTTAAGCTTTGGAAAAATCAAATTATGCATTCGCTTATTTTATTGGAGATTATCTGATTTGACAGCAAAATTTCACCAATCATAAATCAAGATGGACATGTATTTTGGTATATAGACGATTTGCTATACGAAGAATAGGGTTTGGAGAACTCTTTAAAATTTATTCGAGGCATAAAGATCTATATTGTATACACCTTTTTTTTATAGGTAACTCCATTTTCTCGATCATTCAGTCAGTTTGTTAAATGTTAAGGTTCTTTTCACGCCTGAAGTCGGTTGAGCAAAGGATTATTTTTTATTATTTAATAATTTTTTTATTAAAGTGTAAAAAATTTTATAATTATAATAAATTATGATTTTTATGAAGCTAAAATTTTATTTTATTTTTAAATTATATTAAAAGTAATAATTAAATCAACCCAAAAATCAGTCTTATTTCTTAGGAAGGGGAAAGGGAGAAATGAAGGCGATGTTTACAATTCCAAAAATTTTGCAAGAGATCCATATGAAGCCTGACGATTGCAAAGAAGCTGCTAAATTTTTGACATGGTCTGAAACATGAACAAGCCTTAGCAACTTCGTTACTTAAAAAAGGTGTATTTAAAAAGTTCTCATTTTTTGTTACGGGATGGCAGATTCTTTGTTCTGATTGGATAAAGTTTTTCAATAATAATTTTGAGCCAATTATTATTTTAAAATTTGAGTAAGGATAGGTGCAAAAATCTTGGATCTGATTGGCTAAAATTCAGTTATTTTCTACCTTTGTCAAATATTATATAACGAATAGTCTGAGTTACTGGGTATAACTAGTTCAGTTTAAAATTTTTAATCTCTATTATAAGATATGGAAATGTTATCCGAAGATATACAGTGACATGATTAGCAAAAGAGGAGCTCTTTTTCCAATTTTAAAATATTTTATTATTATTAAAAAATGAATTCAAATAAATAGTATATAACTTACGAATCTAGAAATCCGTTTATTAAAAATAACCCATTAAGTACCATAGAAATCAGACGATATCTAAAAAAACGCCGACGATATAGTAATCGTCTGCTTTTCTTTTCAATAAAAATTAATATATTTAAAGAAGACGATTTTTTTATAAACATTGGTGTACACTATTTTTAAAGCATAAATCTCTTCTCTGGCAGGCCATACAGAAGAGGTAAAGTACCAGAAATTAAGGACCGGTGTGTTACCCGTGTCCCAGTCCCAAGAAATGAAAATCGTTTGCTATAAATATATATAGTAACATGAAAAAGAAACAGTCGATTATATTTCAAAATTCCCGCGCTCAGAGGATTAAGAATGTCTAGCTTTACCTTTTGTATGTTGGATTGTAGGGAAGAGATGAATTGGTGGAGACTGCTCTTCATTCGACAAATTTCTTCGTATTCGGGTAAAGCAGAAGAATAAGAAATGAGGGCGTCCACTTCGCTAAATTTTAATCTCTTCACTTCTTCTTTTAACTTCTCCACTTCAACCTCTCTTTCTTCTAGTCTTACTTTTAATGTTCCATTAATACTTGTTGCGCTTTTAACTTAAGGAAGTACAAATGTTCAATTTAATCCGTATCAGAAAAAATAGACGACTTTTTTAAATTTCTATTGATTTTAGTTTCCCAATGTCGACTATAGTCGACTTTACAAAAATAAAGTCGTCTGCGTTTATCAAGGCTCTTTAATTCAAATCTTCTGCTTTACATTAGATATCGTCTGATTATTCTGGTGGTTAACGGGTTAAAAGGGATGTTTATTTTAAAATTTAAATATGATTGTAAACAAATTTTCAATATATACCCTATACCTTTTGCCATTATTATTTTGTATTTATTATAATTTCTATTTTGTTAAGCCGAAGTAGGATTATAAATTGAAAATACTTTTATGTTGGATTAGTTAGAATCGTATTTTTTCTTCAACTTAATTATTCCACATGAAAATGGTGATCTTGCCAGAAATAATGGAAGAAAAGTAAATACGGGTAATCTGCATTATTGGGTCAGAGAGACGAGCTCAGCTCATCTCATTTTTTCAAAAACCACTACAAGAAATTTTTTTAACATTATAAGTCAAAAATTTTGGGTGCTTCAAACAACAGTGAAATATATTTCAAGAAGTCATCTTTGTAAGATGTATTTGTCCTCTAATGTGAAAATTAAAGAATATTTTGAAACTTTTATTCCATGGACATTTCGTCGAACAGCCATATATTCGCCAGACGTTTTTCGTCGAATGGATATTTGGTCAAACAAGCCTTTTTGTTTAACGGTTGTTTCGTCACGAACGATTCTTTTGCTGCATAAATGAATTATTGAAAACAAACAATCTCGCTCTCTCCCTCTCTCTCTATATACCATTTTTAATTCTATTTTGTCTTTTTGCAATTCTATCTGAATTAAATTCTTTGATTTTTTTAGGTTTATATTGTTTTGATATGTGTCCTTTTCATTCAAACTCTTTTTTGATATTTAATTTTCATGTTAAATTTTCTAATTTTTTTTTACAACGAATTAGCAATTAAATTATTACAAATTTTATTATTTTTTATTTACTTTTTTAAATAAAAAATTTTGCACTTTAATTTTGAAATATCTTTTTAATTGACTAAATAGTAATTCAAAAACACATTTGATTATTTAGGAAGAATTTTCATAAGGACAAAATAGAATTTTCAAAAAGACAAAATAATATTGCAAAAGGACAAAAAAGAATTGCAAAAGGACAAATAGAACTAAAAATGGTATATACATTGAAATTATAAGTGTGAAAGAGAAAGAGAGTTTTACCTCAGATTTTTGTGAAAGCAACTTCAATATATTAAAATAAAACGCCATAAATTAAATGATTAAACATTTTTATTTGAGGATTAACACTCGTTTTATTGAAATATATTGAAACGGATATAAATCTTTATAATTAGACTAAGACTATGTAAGCAAAAAAATATTTAACAAAATTTATCGTTTTTTTAATCATCTTTAACTCCAACTTCAACTACATTATGTGTTCCAACCAATAGTGGAATTAAAATTTTTTGTCAGCCGGTTCTGTTACAAAAAGTCAAATTTGTCTGCAAATAAACTGATCAATTTTGATAATTTCCTAATCAACAAAATTCCGTGAGACGGTTCTAACGAACCGGTGCGAATCGGCTGAATCCCACTACTGGCTTGAGTCCAAAA
Source organism: Nectonema munidae (assembly GCA_030549495.1). Classification (NCBI taxonomy): domain Eukaryota; kingdom Metazoa; phylum Nematomorpha; class Nectonematoida; family Nectonematidae; genus Nectonema; species Nectonema munidae. The sequence continues at coordinate 85,157 of JAUIRK010000036.1, read as the reverse complement.
TTAGTGTAAATTAAAAATAACTTTTTTTGAAACTGTACTTTTTATGTTTATGAATGCTCCTTCAGCCCTTTACTTATATAAACTTTATAATGGTGGCGCTTTATCTTGTGGCAGTAATTACATTTTTTTGAGTGTAAGGAAAAATGTTAGATCCACTTGCTAACTAGCTTACTAAACGTTCTTGCCCACATTTTTTACTAATGAATCAGTCAGATTTCTAGTTCCACATTCTAGCTAAATTAATGAAGGCGCGTTCCAAAATTCCACGAATGAATTAGTTTGCCTGTTTGAAAGTGCAACGTAGAAGCAAAATAAGTAAGTAATTAATCCCACTCATATATTCTTTCTTTAATTGCTAAGAAAATACTTCGTTGGGTGTTTCACAGTATAAAAGGCTCATAACTTTTGGCGCTTTCTCGACTAAATGTATATTCGACGAATCGTTTGGTGACAATATGTCTCGCAAAGAAGTGTCCAGTGACAAAATTTTTGGCATGAGTTATTGAACTCAAATGTAATATATATTGTGCAGAGTTCATACGCACTTCAAAAAATGCAAGTATGTGCTAATTCAAAAATCGTGAATTTTAGTCAATTAAAATTGCATATTTGAAATAGATTATTCAAAATTTGAATTTTTTTAAGCTTTGTTCAAAAAACTTGCAATGCGTGCGTACATTATATCTGACTTTTGTTAATTGAGTTGTTTTACCACTGATCACACATTTTCCATTCAACTTCATTTGATTCCTCTCCTTCTTTCCACCACTTTGCCTTCATGTAAAAAATGTTCTACATCTTTGCATTTAATCATCAGTCCTGGGCAAACAATCCTAAGAATCACCTAAAAATTCTTATTTTCTTGACTTATCGAAAGATGACCTAGAGAAAAATTTTTTATTCTCACAATTAAAAAGTCTCGTTCCTTAGATTATATTAGATTAATGAAAAAAAATTTTGATTTTTACTCTAAAACTTTAGTAAAATTATTTTAAAACTTTAGTAAAATAAATAAAGTTTTAAAATGATATTATATATTTTGTTTGCTTAGAAATTGTCGAACTAAAAACTTTTTGAACTTTTATGACATAAAACATTCCAAAAAACAGAAGAAAAAATAGTTCAAACTATGGTTTACAGTGTGACCTTTTGTTCTTTTTAGGTTTTTTTGACTTTATTGAATTTTGTTCTCCCTATAATCATCACACATTAACATCCCATTTAAATTTACTTTTTGATATTTAGATCACTTGAAAAAGGTCGTAAAAGTGGAAATATTGTAAACTTATTTTATATTTGCAAAGCCGAGTTTTAATAAACACACTTTTAAATTCGTGCTTCCTTTGTTCCTATTCTTTTTTTACTTAGTTACATCATGTCTCCGATTTTATACAAAACTGAATGACAATGAATAATAGTAATAATAATCATTTTTTTTAGAAAACATTCTTTAGAGTTTTCAAATCGGGATTCAGTCTTTTTCATTTTTTTACATTCTCTTTCGAAAAAGATCTTTTTAAATAAAGCTTGTGGAGTAATAAATTTTTTTGTTTATGTGCTTTTAACTCGTTAACGACAAGAATAATCAGACGATATCTAATGTAAAGCAGAAGATTTGTATTAAAGAGCTTTTATAAACGCAGACGATTTTATTTTTGTAAAGTCGTCTGACTTTTCATGATTGACTGAACTTAAGCGCTTAACGACCAGATTAACCCGTTAACGACTAGAATAATCAGACGATATCTAATGTAAAGCAGAAGATTTGTATTAAAGAGCTTTGATAAACGCAGACGATTTTATTTTTGTAAAGTCGACTATAGTCGACTCTGGGCATTAACTGGTTAATAGGACAATGCATTATTATTATTATAGCAGAATAAGGAATTTTTACTTCTATGAAGTTGTAAATAAATTATCGAGCTGTCGAATCATTATCGATTCAGGTACCCGAAATCATTAAGCTAAGTTTCTATCGAAAACAAGAAATTTAATGTAAGAAAAAATCTAAATTGAAATTCCTTGATTAACACACATGAAAGTTGGAATAAAAAAAATAAACAGTACTGATAAAATATATCAGCAACATCCATTTTCAATGACTTCCTTGGTCTTGACTATAGTTGCTGCACAACTCTGATTATTAGTCAATATCGATGACATTATTCAATCTCAAACGTAATCTTCCTATATCATTAATATTAATCAGTTTCGTTTCTTTGTGAAAATATCTTCAATGGCTTAAAATCCCGCTTCTACAATTCAAGGAGTTTTAAATGAGATAATGCTTTGCTTATCTTTTATTATTTGTTTATTTTATAATTAAATGTATTCGCAAACTTGAATTTAATTTTCTATTAAATCCAGAAGAACGAAATTGATATCGGAAGGCGGCGTAGCGCATTATTATTATTATCCATCACTCATTTGCTGCCTGGAGCAAGGAAGGACGGATACGTTTGACTGAATAAGCGCCCAAAAAAACGTTTTAATATTTTGTTTTAGAAAATTGAATTTAAGTAAGAGAAATATTGTCGTGGACCATGCGTAAATATTTCTCTGGACAACTCTTGGCAGCTTTTTAACTTTAATAGTTGCCCACAACTATAAAACATTATCTTCTAACAAACGCCAGTAAAAAACGATAATTTTAGTCGAATATTAATTCAATACAAAGTTGTATATGTTATAAATGACATTACAATAAAATAAATTTCTAGCATAATTAAAAAAATATACCAAAACTTTTTAATAGATTTTGTATCCTAAATATGCCCTGGATCTTCTTTTTCTGATGAAGTAACTTTAAGCAACAAAGTTTCAAACTTTTTGAATAAACTTTGTAACATTCATTACTCTTTTTTTATTTAACCCATTTACGGCCAATGTTATTATTTTGGAACATAAGTAATTTTATCTTCCTCTGCTTTTTTCAATGACTTTGAATATAAATCGTCTGCGTTTTTTTAGATATCGTCTGCTTTGCTTGGCCTTAAATGGGTTAAGAAAGATAACAAAAGGATCTCGGGACAAAATTTCCCAAATCAGAATGTATATAATTAAAAGTAAAAAAGCACATATTTTACGCTTTGGAAGCAAAAAAGACGAACTTAGAAAATTTTTAATAAAATCTGGGGCAAATCCAGAAGTCTTGTGACTATATATGACACAGTAACCTAAATAATGATAATCAATGAAAATTATGAGAGGTTGTCTCCCTTGTTAAACCATTGAGGTTTTAGAGACATATGTGTTATATTATATATGATGAAAAATATACTTATTAATAAAAAACGGGACATATAAAAAAAGGAAGGGACCTTAAAATGCGGAAATTGACATTTGATAAAAGCAGAACTAACTCGTCTAAAACGGTATCTATGATCAAATTATATATGTATAACTTATAATCATTGTATAGCCAAATGTTGGAGACTGAGTTATATCCAATTATTATCTACAGCGATAGGCTTGCCAATCCCTTATGATTGTCTATATGGAATAGAAAGAATATAAGATTTCGTGTAATTTTTACCATTTTGACAAAGGCTTTCCTTCAATAGAGTTATACTCTTCATTTCTTCTTCTAGTTCACCTGATTTTTCCTTGAACTTTTTCATTTGATTTCTCATTTGTGCATTGATGCCTTCATAATGCGTTGCTTTGTTCTGCAGCTCTTCTATTTCCTTCGTATTAATTAACTTTTGGCTCTTAATTTTTTGAGAAAATAATTATATACATTCATAGGAGGGGTGAATTAGGCCATATGCCGCCTTTCTTAAAATGAAGTAGCGATATTTATATTTCTTTGTCTTCCAGTTTATTTCAAGTAGTTTTTTGTAAATAGATTATATATTGAAAATTGAATGTAATGCGAAATTAAGAGTCCAACTTCATTAATAATAACCCCCTATAGTTATCATCATTCTTTTTAAAATCCCGCCTCCCCTCCCTATCTCCTTCTCTTAAAATTTTTAAAGCACCCAAAATAATTTTCAGAATATGACAGTGCGTATAGGTATATGTGTGCGTAATGTATTTCCTATATATTTAATTGTTTTAACATTTTTAGACATTGTTTTCATAGTTTTAAGTTATATTAGAATTTTGGAATGATAGATAACGTTTTAGTATGTTATGGGGTTTGTGGGGCACGCAATTTATTTGCTATATTTAATGGTTTTTGACATATATGGACATCGTTTTCATAGTTTCAAAGCATTTTGGGAAGTTTTTAAGTTTTATGAGTCTTTTGGAATGATAGATGACATTTTGAAATATTTTGGAGTTTTAGTCCGACCGGTTTCGTTCGATGTTTCTATAATATTATTAACAAGCATATTTCTCGTTGGCTTATATATCTAAATAGTATGCCTCTGAAATATCGTAGTCTTGAAGAGCTAAAAGGGAAAATATTTTGCGATATTAACATTTTGATCCCTTGCGGAAAAAAGGATGTAAATTTGGAAAAGAGATCTGAATATATATGTATGACAGAAGGGAAGGATAAGATTGAATTTGATTCATATCTATATTTGAATAAATTTTAAATAGCTCCATTTTGGCAAACATCACTCGAGTTCTAAATCAAATTTCACAAACCATCAGTATTTGACATTCTTAGGATGTGCAAAAGATTTTGACAAGACGTTGGTCTTAAATTTTTTTATCAATTTTGTAAATATTTGTAAGCCTGACCAAACCACGTACGCTTTGTATGTCACTTATTATACTTTATGTACACTTTCTTGATTTTTTTGTTGTCTCCCATCGTCTTGCCAGACAACTACTTAGTTTGTATCTATTTACTAGAGATGTATCGGATATCCGCATCCGAAGAAATTTTTACATCCTCTTAGCATCCTCATTCAGTATCATTTAAACTTCAGCATTCGCAATAATATCTTCATCCGCAATTTTCAAACATTTTTCTTTTTTCTATTTACTGCCACTTTTTTTAGCAATATTTTTTAATTTTTTTGAAAAATTTTCCAATTTTTATTTTATCCAAAATTTTTATGAAATGTATTTCTTTATGATAACACGCGGATAAATTAATTCTGAAGATAAATTTTAATTAATTCTGACATTCCCATCCGCATCCGCTAGTATGCCTATCTCTAACCTGTATACTACGATGATTCATCTCCAACCTGTATACTACGATGATTCATCTCCAATCTGTATACTAAGATGATTCATTTCCAAACTGTATACTACGATGGTTTCTATTCCATGTACAAATGACTAGGGAGACAATGTTCAACTTTCTGTTCATATTTTGCTAGATGTAAGATTTGATATACCTCATTCGGGGAGACGATGTTACATAAGTTATTACCTATATACCTGTATACTACGATGGTTCATCTCCAACCTATATACCGCGATGGTTCATCTCCAACCTATCAGTTCATATTTTGCTAGATGTAAGATTTGATATACCTTATTCGGGGAGAGGATGTTACATAAGTTATTACCTATATTTTTGCAATTTTTTCCCGATATTAAATAATATATTTTATCAAATAATCAAAATAAAATTCTGTAATCAAAGAATCGAAAAATATTCTTTAAAAAATCAAAAAATATGAAACTTTCTGTTCATATTTTGCTACCTCATACGATGTTACAAAAGTTATTGTCTTTACTTTGCAATTTCCACGATTTTAAACATTATATTTGTCGAATAATCAAAGAATCGAAAAATGTTCAAATCAAAAAATATTTATTCTTTTTAAATATATCGTTGGCTCCCCTTACTTTTAGTTAATTTGATAAATCTCATTCGGGGAAAGAATGTTACAAAAGTTATTACCTATATTTTTGCAATTTGCACGATTTTCTCAATTAATCAAAGAATAACTAAGAGATTTTTAACTTATGGTTAGGGTTAAATAATGTTATTTTTCAAATATATATTTGCAAAAAGAATAAGAGATTTTTCTGATTTATTGCTAGGGTAGGATAATGTCGTTTTAAAATCTATTTACAAAAACTGAAAACTTTTAATTTTGTCGTCTCCCGCATTTTTGTAAAAACAAAGAAAAGTAGGCTTGATTCGGGATCGAACCCAAGACCTTGAGTTATCGAAACACAGTACCTAACCAACCTTACTCACGCCACTCTCTCATACCTCTCAAGTTCCCTAAAAGAGATTATTTCCCTCCTTGGGTTTCAAATTCTATTCTTGTACGATTCAATATATAAATCAGACTACAGAAATTGTATTTCAAAATATTTTTTAAATTAAATCGGTAAACAAAATGCTATTTGTGAAAAAGAGTCCGATAAAATTTTTCTATAAATGGTCAAGATAATTTTAATAAATGATTTAAATTTTCATTGATGTCCACGAAACCTTTAAATATCTATTCTATAAATAGTATAATATAATAAAATTTTTAATTAACTTCCTATTTATGAATATTTAATTAACTATGAGACTTAAAAATTTCATTATAGAAAATTGTGAAAATGGTTGCAAGTATATGTAATCCCATTTAACTAATTTTATAAACATATAAAAAGGGTATCAGGATAAAACCCCCGGTACGATATAACCCCCCTGGACCAAATCCCATATAGATAAAATCTTCCATCTAACAAAATTTTTTAAATGATATTTTAACAATCAAATTACTACTGTGACTGTTTGTTTGCATTTCTATGATTTTCAAGTTAGGCCATAGGATTTAGTCCAGGGCATATTTTGTCCTACTTGGGATTTTGTCCTTGTACGTATGAAAAGTGTACCTTTTTGTTGTTGAAACAAAGTTATTATCCATCCTTTGTAAAGGATATAATGAGAAAAAGTGGATATACGTATAGGTCTCTGACTTCATCTATCAACTTTTTATTTTCACTGGCATACATGTCTTTATGGATAACGGCTGCTTTTAGTTCGCCATCCTTTCGCAGAACTTCGTACTGAACTTGAACTTCCTTTTCGCTTTCAAATTTCTGTATTTTCTCCGTTAGATTTTTGATTTCTTCATCTTGAGAAATCTATTTCGTGTAAAAAGTTTATATTTTAAGTCATGATGAATTGGAAAAATTTTCTTATAATGAATATACCATACCATTACTTTTTGCAGTTTTTTAACTTCAGATAAAAGATTTTCTTGATGCTTTTCATTTGAAATTTGATAACTTTTTACTTTCTTGTAGTCTTCAATGATCTTGCTTAATTTTTCAAATATCTGCTCCATTGGCTCAAAAACTTTTTTTGATTTAAAGTATTTTTTGTCCTAACAAATGAATATACATCTTTTTAACAAGCAAAAAGAAAAGCATTCTTACTTTTTTTAAAATAAAATTTAAAACTTTTTTTTTTCTTACTTTTTTAGTGTATAAATTTTAATTCTATTTAATATGCCTAATTCTTAGAAATATGTTTTTAAAATTTGGAAACAATTAAAAGTCGAAACTATGTCATAAAGTAGCCGTTAAGAAAAGAGATGCATCATTTATGAAAGATTTCTCAAGCATGGACGAATTGCCAACTTCAGGGTCAAAATAAATTTGATCCAAAATAGAAAAATGGATAATAATTTCCTTTTCTCTTAAAATGGAGGCTGTAGAAATTATTTTTTTAGTAAAAGTTTATTAAACTTAAAGAGAATAAAGAATTTAAATTAAAGTTTGGAAAAAAGGTGAACGATTTTCGATAATTTTTTTAACTTTAATGTAAGCAATTTTAAAAATATTTCTAATCTTAATGGGCGATTTAAACAAAAAGGCTGAATAAATTGTGTTAACCCGTTAACGCCCAATGTCGACTATAGTCGACTTTACAAAAATAAAATCGTCTGCTTTTATCAGAGCTATTTAATACAAATCTTCTGCTTTACATTAGATGTCGTCTGATTATTCTGGTCGTTAACGGGTTAATGGAGCGAAACAAGGAGTGCTTTCTATTGTTTTCAAAAACTGGAGTTTATTTGATTCAGAGCTATCTGCTAAAATTTTTTAACAGATACAGTAAAATGGAAGAAGAATTTGATTGATAAATTTAAAATTCAATAATAAAAAAAAAACTACCTGGAATTTTCAATTGTTAGGGTTTCGCATCCAGAGTTTAAGGAAAGAGTGGATACATTCGAATTCCCGTCAAAAAACACAAAAGTGGGCTGATTAAGCAAAGATTTTAAGCAGATAAAAAAAGATTCTTTACACTGCCATTGGAATTAAGAGGAAGAAAAAAATTACGCCTGTAGAGTCCATCCTATAATTTTAACTAAAAAGTCAGGATGGTAGGAAAATTTTAAGTTTCAATGTTAATTTAGGCGCGATAATGAAATATAAGGTTACTATAAAAACAATTAACCCGTTTAAAATTTCAATGATTCAAAGATGGACAGCAGACTATGTCCAGTTTTAACTATAATTAATATGAATTAAATTAAGCCATCGGCTTTATCTGGTACTTAGAAAAAGAACTTTATTTGCAAACTAATACACAAATATAATAATATTGTTCTAAATATGACAAAAGCCTGAGTTTTATAAATAATTGAATACTAACAAAGTAAAGATAGAAAAAGGATAAATCAATTTGCAAGGTTGTCTCATAAGGCTTCTTGGACCGCTGTCAGACTAGTACCTTTCGTATAAAATAACGATTAATACATATATAAATTTATAGGTACTTTACGGACTAAGTATTACTATTTTTATTTGTTTGAATCACTACATGTTTTTATAGAACAATATGCCCTGAAACAATTAGTTATTTCTGGAAAGGTTAGTTACATACTGGTTTTCGATAACTAAAAGTCTTGGGTTCGATTCCGCATCAAGTCTAATTTCCTAATAATTCGATACAAGTTGAATATTTTTAGGTACACAATAAGATTTAACATTTTTCACCTTCTTGCTTTTTTTGATTGTGTATGCGAAATCTAGAACTGATGTATATTTTTGATTTCTTCGATTACATAGCATGCATTTATCTGATTCGCTTTAAAAGTGGAAGTAAATTGGTTTAATTCAATTTCTCGAAAGCTAATTGGTCGAACTATCACTTTATCGACAGGATTGCTAAAAAAAGTAGTAAATTTACTAACTTAACAATGGACTAAATCATTTAGTAAATTTTAATATTTTCTAAATTTTGTAAAATATAGTGTAAAATCCCTGACCGGACATTTGGCCAACGGACATTTGGCCAAATGGCCGTTTCATCGAAAATGTAAATAAAATTTGAGAATTTTTATAGACGTTGTTTTATTTTCAGTAAGTTTGCAAGCTTATATTGTGCTCACTACAAATCTGAAGCGTATAATTTTATTTGCTTTTCCTATTCTTAACTTCTTTACACAAAGTATGTGATTGAGAAATTTTTCTACTAGAAGTTACATGACAAATGTGTTATAATATGACAATCTTTTTATATATGTATATGATTTAATTTTATTTTATGGCGTTTTAGTGTTACACTTGAACAATATTATTTTATTGTTAGCAGAAGTCAGGAAAAATGTCAAAATGTATTGACCAGTGAAATACCGGTCCTTCAAATGTTCATTAGGCCAATAAAGAAAATATTCATTGTGATTTTTGATATTTTATTTCATAAAAAAAGTGTACATTTTTTATTACCTTTCGAGCAGTTGAATGTGAGCGAAAAACATCGATAAATTTCGCAGATATCGTGAAAGCCTAACGATGACATTTCTTCTGGCCTTTAGCAAATGATAACTAATTTCCTTTAAACTAGTGCACTTAGTAGTAAATGGATTGGGTAATTATATTATGTCCTTTTAAAAATGTAATTTCCTATATTTTAAAACATGTTATAATAAAATTACGTTTTTTTCGTTTCCTTTAAGAAATATTTTTGTATCTTATGTGTAAATATGGGCTCAAAATTTGGCGAAAATTACCAGCTTAATCGATTTGTTAGATGATACTAGGCAATGAATTATGTGGTTTACAAAAAACGTGTAATTACCATTAGAGATGTATCGGATATCCGCTTCCCCATATGTGGATAATCTGCTAAATCTATTACATCAGCTTTACATCCTCATCCGCGGATTTTTTTCATATTAACATCTTCATCCGCAATTTAAAAGCTTTACATTATAGCTACTTTTCTCAATCACAGATTCAAAAGTAAATTGTTCACCAATTTTGAAACAACAAATAAGGTAAAAACTTTATGATGAAGATAAGATTGATAATAGTAGCATAGAAGTAAAAAGCTACAAAAAAATGAAAAAAGGGCTAATAAAGTTTATACCTCTTTGAATGAAGCTATGCACTCTATTCTAATGTAAAATATAAAACATAATTTTTTAAAAATATTTTATATCCACATCCGCATAAAAATTTATTTTGGAAAACCGCTAGGATGTCAAATCTAATATCCGCATCTGCACCGGCTGATCTAAAAAAAATTCACATCCGATACATCTCTAATTACCATAATTAATTTGCAGTGTTGGATCATATACATTTTTTTTATATGTAATACAAAAGGGATTTAATTGTGTTTGTGATTGTAATTGTGTAAAATGTAATGATAAATACAAGACTGGCGTATCACATCACACATGGCAGGCTGACAATAAAAGCAACTCAAAACTATTTGAGTTATAATTGAGTTGAGCTATAACTATTTTTGTACATCAAATTGATTAAAATGATGAATATGTTTGTCAATTCGATACGCTTAACATGTGTTGCATATACGCATCTTTAAGTTCAAAAGCACGTCTGTAAATATATTCTAAATAGTAATTAGACTATTTAACCAATAATTATTACTAACTAGTATAATTAGTTTTTTAGTTTTATTTTTTCTTTTTCCAATCCTAATTTATCTTTTTGCACATCTATTTTGCTCTTTTGCAATTCTATTTCTTCTTTTAATTTTTTTTTGTTTCTTTTGCAATTCAAATTTCTATTTAAGGAAGACAAAATATAATTGTAAAAAGACAAAATTGAATCAAAAAAGGCATTAATTAAAATTTTAAAAAGACATTATAGAATTTAAAAAACCCGAAATGGAACTAAAAATTGTTTAATTGTATATATTTTATTTGCATCAAGAAGTTATCAGAGAAAAAATGTTCAAAGATAACCTATGACGATATTTACAAATTATTATCCTAAGTTCTCCATTTTAAAATACAACTTATGAAAATGCTATAAAATATTTAAAGTTTTAAAAAATACAAAAGAATGTTTTCTCGTTCATTTCATTATAAATCTATTTTTGGTATATTTTGAAGGACACATCATTCTATCTCATTATAAGTATATTTCCCAAATTGCACTAATTGATTTTAACAGATATCATTTTTGTGAGCTATACAAATCTTTTTCAATCAATTGCTCAAAACAGAAAGCGAGTAGTGCTTTTGACAAATTCAGGTTATCCCCCCTTAATGAAATTTAACTTCAAAGTAATTACGAGTTTATAGAATGGTGATTAGATAATCTTCAGAAAAATATTATCTCACTCAAAGCATAAATCGTTGCATATCTACAAGTCCAGGCAAATTTCTTTACTAACAAATTTAAGTTGCAAAAAGTAAAGTTTTAATAATATAAAGAAATTTGAATCAAAATTAATCAGAGTTAGTTTGTTAGTTAATTAAGTATGCAAGTAAGAAAGCTCTAAAAAGAAAAGGAACATACTTTTTTGCATGTTCAATCATATTAAAAAATAAAATATAAAATATTTATGTGGCAATGATTGAGTGTTTGCTTAAATATTAAAGGTAGAAAATGTTTTTTACAGATATAGCATGTATAAAATATTTAGGGATGTGTATATAGAAGGTATACGCTTAGGAAAGTACGCACGATATGAATAATTTAATCACATACATTACAAATAAACAAGTTTAATATCAATACTATATTGATTTTATCATAAAGATATACACTTATATAGCACTTGCAAATAAAGATAAAAATAATAATATTGCTACCTCTAAATGTGTCAATGTCACACAAGAACATGGAGAGGAGTTGGAAAAAATGAGGTAAGAAACACTTGACTATAAATGAAACAAAGTTACATACATTGACAAAGGAACAGAATGAAGAGATAAAATAGATGAACTTATAAATGAGATTGAAAAAATCAAGATATCAAAAAGAAGCAAAAAACGCATTTCTTTAAGAATATTTCAATTTTCTCTAGCTTTTTTTAACCATCTTTTTTAAGATGATTTTGCCCAAATTATATTTGCTATATACAAATTTGATTATCATATATTCTATAATATATTTACTTAGTCAGTTGACTAATTGTCATTGATATTTGTCTAATGATATGTTGTTGTTATGTGCATGGAAGTTCATTTTAGAGTCCAAGCAACACTTAAATGTAGTGGGGGGTTTTCATCGAAAAGACACGATCGCACCGCTTGTAGCGAAGTATGAGGAAAGTGGGCTTGAAGCAGGATCGAACCCAAGACCTTGAGTTATCAAAGCCAAATACGTAACCAACCTTACTCAAGCCCCCTCAGAAAAAAACACGAAAATATTAGATTTTTCTAGCAACAAATAGTTAGATAATAATGCTAATTTGTTATTTTTAATGATTGATATTTTGTTATAAAAAATCATTTTTAAGTATTTGAAAAATAAAATTTTACTTTTTCCAAGAATAAAGCATACGTATATTTTAACAACAAATTTCCTCCATTTTTGATTTTTTCAAAATATATAAAATTTTAATACATACAAAAAAAAATAAGTAGAAAACAGTACAACTTTTATTCATATAAGTTTATTGAAAATAAATTTCCAACAACTCTCATCTGCTTCTTCAGATCAAATCTACGCTTCCCTAAAAAAAGTAGTTTTGATTTGAAGGAGATGAGAGTGTTTTAAAATTTATTGTTAAAGAATTTTTTTGAATATAAATTTTACCAAATTTTACTCTTATAGCTTTTATTCATGGCATTTCAGGAATATTTTTTACAAAAATTTTTTATGTTAAATTTAAATAAAACAACAAGAAGTCAGTGAAAAGTAAATGTTATTGAGATTTCGAAGTAGAAAGCGGTAAAACTTTTATTCAAATAAATCCCATGAAGGATAAATTGTTGACGACTCTGCTCTGCTTTTTATCAAAATCTACACCATAACAAGAAAGGAAAACAAGAACTAGAGGATGAAGGATGAGGAAGTATGTTATAAAAACAACTTTACAAGGAGAGCAAAGTTCCGAACAATTTGATTTAAAGGATAAAGCAATATTTAGACAACAAAAGGCTTTATCAAATTTCTTAATCTAAATAAAAGGTGAGAAGTAGCATGCTTTCTCTTGATGCGATTAAAAAGTTGTTGCCTTTATTAAAATTTGGTGTAATCTAACAAATTTGTCTAAAGGTTTCAAGTGAAAATTTTTTGAGATTGTGAAAGACTAGGAATATTTTGAGGAATTGCATCAAATTTTAGATTATAATTTAATTTTTCAAATTTAAAAAAGTAAAATAAAAGAAAGATCATAATTTCAATGGGTTTAGGGTGATTGCGCCTAAAAGAAGGATTACGGACGACTGGGACAAATTGATCACAAAAATTGTAGGGGATTGCAAAGGATTGCGATAAATTTGGGAGAATACGACAAAATGCAGAGATTGAGACAAACTTAGAATGATTGCGATAAATAAAAGGAGATTGCGTGAAAAAAGTCAAACCTAAAAGTTTGGGAGATAATATCTATATTTTTTAATTCAAAGAAAAGCCCTTATGGATATTAAATAAGTTTTTATAGAAAAAGACTTTTCTATTATTATTATTTATATTTGAAAAATCTTTGAAAATAGTTTTGTGATCAATAATTTCAACAATTTCATTTTCTGTGGTCAGTTTTTAGCAGCGCTGAGGAGTAGTGAAAATCTCATATTGTTTTTTATGTTAATTCCACTTTTACTCCTCAATGTGAACTTTTTGTTATGATCTCATATGACCCACAAAGCACATTTCGAGAGTCTGCTTGGATTGGTCTCTTGAGTAGTCAGGTCAAAATTAAATCAAAGGAAAGTGAGTCAAAAAAGTAAAATCAACTTTTATTTTTCTCATGATTTTGTGCAAAATGTTGTTTAAATTTGTATAGATTCATATATGACCAAATAAACTCTACTTACCTTAACCCATTTAAGGCCAAGCAAAGCAGACGATATCTAAAAAACGTAGACGATTTATATTCAAAGTCATTGAAAAAAACAGACGAAGATGAAATTACTTATGTTCCAAAATAGGAACATTGGTCGTAAAGGGGTTAATGTAGTGAATTTATGAAAAACATTTCATTTTTATTTTATTAAATACTAAAATTAGATTGGCATTGAAATTAAAATATAATGAAATTATTGGCTGCATGCGGAATAGCAATAGTGGAGTAACAAACATATCTCCTTATTCCTTACGCTTACTCCCTAAAAATAGCCTATTCCCTCACCCCTTAGTCTTACTCTAGGGGGCGTGAGTTAGGTTGGTTAGATACTGCATTTCTATAACTCAAGGTCGTGGGTTCGATCCTGCATCAAGCCTACTTTCCTCATAGTTCGATACAAGCGGTGCAATTGTGCCATCTCGATGAAAACACCTTACCCCAACAAGTTTTCCTTACCCCAACTGTCCAGCCCTTATTTTTAGAATATAGAGTGGGCTTCACATAGTCACTAAATATTTATCATAATAAATCATCATTATTTTAGATATGTATGCAGGGCGGACTAAGGAGGTTTCCGCGGGAAGATGTTTTACATCCTCTTAACATCCTCATCCGCGTATCATTTAAGTTTCAACATCCGCATCCGCAATTTACCAACATTTTTCTTTTTTCTATATATCTCAAAGTTTTTTTTGGGAAATTGTTATTTATACATTATCCAAATTTTTTATGATGAGTATAGGTATTCATGATAACTTTGGGCATATGCAAATTTACCTCTCTAAATATTTAAGAAGCATAAAACTTCCGTTTGCTTAGTGCACCACGCTAAAAAATTAATTCGGACATCATCATCCGCATCCACTAGGATTTCAAATGTCATATCCATATCCGGTGCTGCGGATACAAACAATTTCATATACGATACATCTTAACTGTATATATACTATTCTTAGTTCTATTTATCATTTTGCAATTCTATTTTGTCTTTTTGCAATTCTATTTTGTTCTTTTGCAATTCTATTTTGTCCTGTACTATTTTTTATTTTTTTATTTTTTGATATTTTGACTATTTTTTATTTTCTTGAATCTATCTTAAGTGAAAACACATAAGGAACTTATCGAATCACGTAAGGAGAGAGAAGTAATATTTGAATTTTTTTTGCAGAAAATAAGAGAGTAAATCATTTCAATTTTTAATTATTTCGCAAATAAATACAAATAGTATATGTCAAAGTAATACAAATATAACAAATGCAAAAAGACAAAATAGAATTGCAAAAGGAGGTCTGGCAAGCCAAGGGGAGAAAAAAATACACAGAAAGACTACCTATATATGTGACTGTTGAAAATTTTACATCTAAAAAATGCAAACAAGTTGAAAATTGACAATCAACATGAGAATGATATTTTTTTTTAGCTAAAACGAAAAATTTCAAGCAAATCGCATGAAAAATAAGGTTTTTATTAAACTTTCCAAAATGATGTTTTGAGATGATCGCCTATAGATATAGAGATAGATAGATACAAATAAGGAGTACCACTTTATCTATATCTTTAATATTAATCTTTTTCTTTCAAAATAGCTTTAAAGAAGCTTTAGTTAAGACTTTTGTTAATATGCTTCGTTTTTTCAAGAAAAAATTTATTTTAAAAGCCCTTGACATTTTATCATTTTAAATTCACTCATCATACCACCACTTTAGAGCGTTGATAAATTTTTACTCATGCATCATACCAAGTTGCGAATTTTAACGAGAAATAGTTACATAAAGCTAACGTTGCAAATAATACCTGTATTGAGCACTTATCACGCGAACAAAGCTCTACTACTACTCACGTATGCATTATGAAATTAGTGTTGTTTTAAAACGCAACGTAGAAACAAAAATAAAAGCAAAATCAGTCAATCTCCAAGGATGGAGTATATTCCATGTTGACCCTCTATGAAGTAGGATGCTTTCATTCAATTTGCAAGAGTTGTCTTGAAGAAATTTTTCTTGGATTAAATGGCTTACTGTGAATTAGCAAAAATAGCTTTTATCTCAACACTATTTTGCCTACTATAGTGTCAATACATTTCAATAATTGGCTTTCTTAGAGAGCGAATTGCATCTATGCTACAGTCAATAAGTGTAATCCGCTTTTTCCTGTGATGTCTCACTCTTCAAGATTCCTCATTTCATAAAATGATTTAGATTTTCAATGTCTTTAATCCTTTCCTACTCTATCACACTTTTTAGGGCGCAAAAAACTTTCTTAACTTTATCATTAATTCTACTTTGGCATTGAACATAGGTAAAGTAAGTCATTTTTATTAAATTTGATGTTATAGGAATTATTTTTCTTTTATGACAAAATAGGGCAAGAATTCTTAGATCTAGTTAACATTTTAACGACCAGAGTCGACTCTTGTTGACTTTACAAAAATAAATTGTCTGTAGCTTCCAATATCGGAGGCCTTGCAATACCTCTGGGGAGATAACTTGCCAGATCTTATTATATATTTAAATATAAAAATCGTAAAATACTACAAAAACATACTTAACCCATTTAAGACCAAGCAAAGCAGACGACTTTAGTAATTCCTATTAAATTCCATGTAAAGTAGGAATTCGTCTGGGTTCCCTTTGGGAACACTTGTCGTAAATGGGTTAAGATAAAAATTTCCTAAAAATATTTTACATACATATTGAGAGTCGGCGACGTTTATAATCCCGAATGATAAAATCGCGAGTGTTAAAATTCCGAATGTCAAAATCCAGAATGTTATGATAACAAACCTCTATAGTCTATACAAATGACTAGGGCAGTGTTTCTTAACATTTAGAGCTTTATGTGCTATTTTTGGATAGATAGGAAGATAATTTGTCCAGAAAGCTTCGAGATTCAGTTCTTTAAAATCATTTTCAGCAATAGAGTTAAATTTTAATTCAAGGAACTCTTCTTGCGCATCATCTAAAACATCTTCAAACTCACATTAAAATGGATTTATAATAAACTTCCAGGTTTCTCGATTTTTATCCCACATCTGGTAAGATATCAAAAATTCTGCTTTCAAATTTTCTAGATGTGTAATTAATTGTTTCTTCAAATCATGTTTCAGAACATTTTTATTTAGAGCTGAGTCCAAACGACTAAAGATGACTACATTCCCTTGCTGAATTCGACACTTTCAGAGATCTAGCATAGCTATGAAGGTTCGAATTGCATCATGGTATGTCAAAATATTGATGTTTCTTCCTTGCAGTTTAAGATTGAGAGCATTTAAGGCTTCAAAAACATTCACAAGATAAGCTAGGGATAGTTGAAAAGCGGATGATTTAAACCTAACACTGTGAATCCAAAAATTCTACTTCATTTTGTAAATCATAGAGCCCCCGAGTATGTTACCGTTAGATAACCAACGTGTTTTTGTGTAAAAAAGCAATGCGCGAATCTCTGATCCCATATCTTCACACAAAAGCTTGAAAAGACGACTGTGCTATGTCTGTTGTTTCATCGCATTTAATGGCAAAAAGCGGTGCGTCCAATCTGCTTCAAATTTTGAAGTTTGATGTCGTGAAAAAGTTCATCAATCTTTTTTTATATTGTATCATTCGACAAAGAAATGTGAGAAAGCTTCTTTGAACAGTCTTTTCCTAAGACGAGTTCAGATGCACGAAGTAGGCGTGGTTTTTATCAAAGTTTCTCCAATATCATGGCTTTTTTAGTCTTTGTGATTAACATGGCTATTTCATAAGAAGCTTGAACAGATTTTGAATTTTGTTGTAGAAAAGAAGACTGATCATACAATTTAACTTGCTTTAATGATGATTGATGTTTCGCTTCAAAATTGTCAGTGGTTTATTTGCAAGTGTAGGATGTGTTGTTTTCAAGTGACGTTATAGACGAGACGGTCTCATTGCATCGTTGCTTTTTCATTTATTAGCTTTAAATTCATTCTTTTCCATTTGAAATTCGACATTTTCCATTTGAAATTCGGCATTTTTCATTTGAAATGCGTCATTTTTCATTTTAAATTCGTCATTTTTCATTTTAATTAAGCATGAGAGTTTTTATTTTGATTTTGTTAATTTTTATTTCAAATGATTCTCTTTGTTTTTGGAATTTGTATTTTTAATTATAATCTCATTTTTTCAATTATACTTATTTTTACTTATTGCCGCATCTACAAAAATCCCTTTTGGTAAAACTTGGTTACCATGTACCAAAAATTTTATTGAAACTTTTGAAAATTATATGCTTCACCTGTTAACCCATTTAAGACCAAGCAAAGCAGACGATATCTAAAAAAACGCAGACGATTTATATTCAAAGTCATTGAAAAAAACAGACGAAGATGAAATTACTTATGTTCCAAAATAGAAACATTGGTCGTTAATGGGTTAAGGTCAAATTTAAATTGTGCAGCATATGTAGATAGCAATTTTGAAAAGCGCTCCTTTTTACTTCTTCTACGGAGTTCTCAATTATTGTTTGGATTCACTATTGCGTGAAGTGAACTTTTCTTTCACCTTTGAATTTAGTTGTTAGTGTTGAGACAAAAGTTTTTCGTGCTTTTTTTGTATGAAACGCAGCGTTATCCATACTTAGCCAAGAGTTTTTGTATACTGAGTTACATTAGAGGGAGTGGATTTTACTAAACTAGAACTCAAATTTGAAGCATAAAATTTAAGCTTTATCAAAATTTTTAAGCTATTTTTATCTTATTTTGGGTAATAGTTTAATAAAAAGCAAAAATTGACCTTTTATCATAAAACTTAGAGTTATCAAAAATTATAAGTTTATCATAAGAAAGTAACTAGATTAAGAACTAAGAGGATTAATGAGCCTCATCCGTCAATAGGACACTTTTTAGCATACATAGTAATAATGGTGTCAATATCCAATCGAATATCTCTGTGAAGAAAAAGAAGAATGAGAGCATTAAAACGATCCTCATTCATTGAACTGCGAAGTGAATTGATGTGGTAGAACTTGATGTGTTTAAATAATAAATTTACAAAAAAAAATTGGATAATATAAAAGTAACAAGTGTCCCACTTAACTAAGATTGAAACATAAAAAACTTTTTAGAGAAAGATTGAATCTAAGAAACGAGTTGCAGAAGCCAGCATAATATTTGAGTTCTACGAAAAGAATTAGATGAAGAAAAATTTTCAAGGTAGTATATAATATAGACCCAAAATTACAAGGTTAACTACAGATAATGTAAAAATTTTGTTGAAAAATTTTAATTTTTGATTTGATTGACAGTTTTCAACATGAGAGGGTCATTCAACTACCATGAAAATGGTATCAAAAGATGTAGCTAGCTATTTTAAGAAAAGTCACGAAATTTGAAGGGATATAATTAAGCCAATTTTGTACAATTAATGTTTTAGTGAAGGGGATAGGCTTAAAAGCTCAGCATCAGAATAGTGGCAATAGAGTTTTTCTCTAATTGTATATCAAATAGAGGAATAGTGTAGTAGTCTGGACATTTGCTATTTTTGAGAGAGTTATTTGCAATGTATACTTCGTCATTTAAACTGACGGAGTGCAAAGTAAAAGAATATTTGACATGTTGAATGTAGTGTAGGCAGTCTATGTTTGGCGGATGATTATTATTATTGCAATTATTGAAATATTTATTGAAAGAATTTAATATTTCTGTCTTCCTAGATGGTATAGCATTGTTATGGAGGATTGATTCTAGTTGATAGGGAGGAGGTTTAAATACGAATTAAAAGTTTTTCACATGCATTTACTATTATTTTTATTATTAGAAATCGTTAGCTAATTCAAAAGAATAGCTTTTGAGCTTTTTTATCGAGGTTTTATTTGATTTCTTAGCAAAATAAATGTACTTTTCAAAGCAAGACTACTATTTTCTGTATTATTATAAATCAATTTATTTGTGGGAATAGATTTAAGGAATGCAATTTTCTTGGTTACATTAGATTAGATAGAAGAGCTTCAGGGTCGTTGAAAAAAGATAGATAGAGTTGAGACCAATCGTCGATGAATTATCAAAGTGAGGAACAATATTAGAGAGATTAAAAGTGATTGATATAGGAAAATGATCGTATATTTGTGTTTCAAAAGAGTTAAGTAAAAAAGTACTTGAGAGTATGAAAATGTTATCTAGAGAAAATGGGAAGAAGGTCTTGTCATGGATGAGATTTGGTGAAGAAAATTGCATACTTAATGAATGTTTAAAAATTTACATCCCGTATCATCGACTAGATATTTTAGAATGTTCAAATTAAAGTCCTCAAGTATAAAATTTGCTCTTGAGTGTGTGAAATCAGTTAAATAAAATTCAAAGTTTGTTATAAAGGTACGAATGTGTTCCAAGTAAGGGTAAAAGGTAAAAGGTAAAGGTACCATAGGATGTTTTCGAGGAGGCACATTGCACCGCTTGTATCGAACTATGAGAAAAGTAGGCTTGATGCGGGATCGAACCCAAGATCGTTAGTTATCGAAACCCAGTATCTAACAAACCTTACTTATGCACCTAAAGAGGATAATCTATAAAAAATTTTATTTATAGAAAAGAAGCAAATTCGCAAGT
The DNA here is from genome assembly GCA_030549495.1 of Nectonema munidae. Classification (NCBI taxonomy): domain Eukaryota; kingdom Metazoa; phylum Nematomorpha; class Nectonematoida; family Nectonematidae; genus Nectonema; species Nectonema munidae. Next base: position 64,452 of record JAUIRK010000036.1, on the reverse strand, counting down.
ATGGCACAATGTACTCGAAAAAATTATTTTAAAATTAAAATTAAAATGTATGAAGAAGGCTAAACCCCCGTGTTCATTTATCAATTTAGGAAATGAATAAAAATGATATTTAGGTAAGTTGAACTTACAAAAACTAGATTCCCAAAACCCTTTGAGGACCAGTGGGACACCAGTGTCCTAAAAAACAAAAATCGTCTGCTTTGAATATATAAAATTCCATTGAAAAAGAAAGCAGACGAATCGTCTTCAAAATTTTGGTCTTCAAAGGGTTACCCAAGTTTCTTGAAGAAAAAGAACAGTAAGCAAGATTTTCGGGAAATGAAATTTGCTTTACATTATTTAAAGACCATTTGGAAAAAGATAGGGACAAGTATCAAAATGCTATAAAATTTGTAAAATATCATATTTTATACATATTCTGTAATTCAAATTTCATCAAGTTGCAAATTTGTAGAGAAGGTTTTTTAAACGATTTTGTGTCATTGAACCCACTATCAGTTTGACATCAATGTCTCAATAAATGAAAATCGTCTGCAATTTCATTGAAAAAAGAGCAGTTGATTTGTCTTAAAAATTTAAAAAATTTGTAGTAAAAAAAAAAATTAATTAAAAGATTAACTTTATTTTGATTTAAATTCTCAAACTAGGGTTGGGTGTTTTGTGTCGGGTCAATTATATATCAGAATTAGAAGAAAATTGTTGACTTCCTAAACATATAGATTACAATAAAATAATGCAATCAACATTAAAGTATAGCATACAGAGCATGTTACAATTACACCATATTTTAAAATTACACCACAACGATCTATTATGTTTTCAAATGTAATTAATTTTTCGATGATAAAACTTCTTTTTTATAACTTTATATATTATTTCACATATTTCTAGTTAGGAAAATTTTAATATAAAGTAAATTTATTGTGCCATGTAGAAGTAGTATAAATAAAAATGTTTTTTTGAAACTTTCCCTGTATATATGGCTCAACTTTTCAAATAAAACTTGTTTTCAATATATATTCTGTATGTAACATGCTTGAATCAATAAAAGTTTAATTATTATATTTTAGACATGATAAAAATAAAGATTACCTTATTTTTCAGTGATATATCTTTCTTTATGAAATATGTACTATATAGAAGATATATCTTTCTTGATGAAATATGTACTTTATAGATTAATAGATTAACAGATGAGAGAAGCAGACGAAAACTAAAAAATTTTCAGACATGAGTAAGGCATCAAAAGTAATTACAAGAATACTTTTTTGATTAATTTTACTTTTAAATCAATTTTTGTTTTAGTTTATTTAAGGCCGAAATTGGAGGTTAATGTAATTTAATTTAATCATTTTTTTATTGATGAAAAAATTTTCATTGATAAAATATAGCAGAAGATTTTTAGATTTTTCTTATCAAATTTAGAACAATGTACTAAGTATGAATATACTTCTGACAAATAGTAATTATAATTAGATATGATATGTAGATTGTTTGTCAATGAATTCAGTATCCTCGCTACACATCTATTTTGGCACAAGTTTTAAAGTATATTATTTTGATTAAACCTTACAAACTACTACGGTGAAGTTCTTTTGAATATTTTTATTTTAAAATAATGCATGTTTACTAATTATATCATTACTGACGTTTTCATGATTATGGTAGAAATATGATCATTAGTTTTCCGATATTTGTTTACCATCTGATTACGGGCGCCGGTGGCATGGTGGTTAGACTTCCGTGTTCTCTTTCCAAAGGTCTTGGGTTCGATTCAAATGTACCCAAAATAAAATTTCTAGTTTTTTAATTTGATGCAAGGTATTCGGTTAAGAAAAACACCACGATTGAAATAAAAATTACCATAAAAATGCAGACGATTTTTTTTCATGGGACAGTGGTGTCCCCTAGTGCCTGAAATGGCTAAACGAAGTGTTTATTATGCTCAATTTACACACCACTTGTATTAGATTTTGTGGTATAAAAGAATAAGAAAGATAAACGATTGCCAAAATGAATTGAGGACATCTATCCGCTTATACCTTTAAATGGCACGCACAATTTGTTGATCAAACACTATTGTAGCTTTCTTTTGGTGATCTGTTTTTCTTTTTGAATGAATTTTTGTATAACTTAAAACAGAGTTCATTTCATGAAGCACTCTTCTGCTATTCGGGATTAGCTTTATAACAAATTAGAGTTTTCTCAAATAACAGTCTAACAATATTTGATGGAATATCATCTGTCATTTTTAAGAAGGGCTTTGAAAAGTAAGGATTAAGAGAGAAAGAGAGAGATTATTTATTTAGCAAGTTAACAAATAAAAAAAACATTAACATTGCACAAGTATTTCAAGAGCTTGAAAAAGCCGTAGTAGAAATACCTTAAAGAATTAATTTGATTTAAATAAGATAATAAAGATAAATAAAAATGCCACAAGATTTATGATGGTGGATTGGGACTTCTTTGGAGCGTGAATAGAAGAATTCGGAGAAAAAAGCGCTCTTTTGGCAGTGTAAGTAGAGATTGCGATTTGACGAAATGGAAGAATGCAAGGAAAAACTGAAGGATGTTAGCAGCAGACTATGATTGAAGGAACATGATATGAAGGGAAACAAATATATACATATAATAATGTAATAAAAGGAAAAATATTTATATAATATCAAAGATTTATATATATAAATATAAACTAATTTGGTACTATGAGATATAATATGTAAGATTCATCGCACGACAGACGTTCAATTAATGGTTTTTATGTGGATATTTTAGCAAATATATATATTGATATGTTGAAACTTGAATATCGCAAAGCTACTCAGCAAGTTTTGAATTCCCTGTTTATTACTTTCCTAGGATGAATACTGAAAACGTAGCGATGAAGAGAAAATATAATACAAGATGAGAAACCAATCATAAACGGCTGTCATTAGTAACACTATATGAATTTGAAAATCATGTAACTGTAATACTACTTCTAGCTTTAAGAAATATAATTTAGTATTGCATGGAAAGTCTGTCAAACATGATTTTAGCTAGATAACTAGATTTTTGAGAACCATATTCTGCTTTTTTATTCAATGAAATTTATATATTTAAAACAGACGATTTCATTTCAATGAACTGGTCCTCAGAAGGTTAAGAACCAATAGTCGAATTTTTATTTAGTGCCATTTTTTAAATAACATGTGTGTCACATCATAATTTGGACATCATTTTCTGTGTATCTTTTGGAATTGTATCGTGTAAGTGGTATTCTTAACGATTATGGAAAATGAAGTGAAGTGCAAAAATAATAATTAATGCTCTGAGTACCAGAATTTTTAAAATTAATCGTCTGCTTTATTTTCAATGAAATTTCATATATTTACAGAGTTGGTTTTCATTTCTAGTGACACTAGTGTCAGACTGGTTCTTAACTAGTTAAACTACACATAACTATATAAATGCTTTTCTTAAGAATGCGGTAAATGTAGGTCTTTTTGAAACTTTGGTGAATGAATGGGAAGACTCTTGAATCTTCGGTATTGAATGACAACAAAAATTATTATTCTTATGTGTCCGTTACAGTTATGCCCCTACCTATTAATATTTCCAATATTGATCAATCGAGATTTGTAAATTTTTAGAACGCAACTTATGTCTTGCCAAAGTATAAAATATTGTTATCAAACGTTTCAAATATCTGTTTTATTGGCGTATTTTACATCATTAGACAAAAATCAATGTTTAAATGTCAAACACCCTTTTCTAAACCCTTTGATACAAATAATGTAAATTTTTCTGTTATAAACATATAAAATTCCAATAAAAAAGAAAGCAGACGAGTAGTGTTCAAAATTATCATGAACCGTTTCTCAGAGCAGTATGAACATTAGCATGTCTTTTTTGATTCACAAATGTATCCGTTTGATATAAAAAAGAGCTAATGAGATGTTACCAGTTGTCGCCAACCTTCCAAATTTCTTGAACCAGTAAACACAAAAATTTTAATTATAGCCATTTAACCCATTAAGTACCATAGAAATCAGACGATATTTAATAAAAACGCAGACGATTTATACTCAAAGTCATTGAAAAAAGCAGACGAAGATGAAATTACTTATGTTCCCAAATGGGAACATTGGGACTTAATGGGACAAAAATTTGAAGACTAATCTTCTGCTTTATTTTTCAATGCAATTTTATATATCTAAAGCAGGCGATTTTCATATCTTGGGACACTGGTGTCGCACTGGTCCTAAAAGGGTTTTAAAAGAAAAGTTTACATTTATAAAATAACAATTAAAAAATTCAAAAATGTAACCAAGTTAAAGTTTTATATCACGAAAAAACTAAGATTTTGATGCTTATTTAAAATATGCTTCTTGATCGGTGCCGAGTCATAATTGTCATGAGAGAATATCTTTTCGAACAGATATGTTGTTGAGAATTGAATCACAATTTTCATTTCTTTTTAGATATATTTTCACTTTTTATGTAGAACCCAAAATTGTATCTTGATACGTGTCACAAGAAATAAAAATTGTCCGCATAAAATATTATATTAGATTATATAGATAGCAAACAATTAGTCTTAAAAATTCTCGTGATCAAAGACTAATGTCATCTCATGAGAGATCCAATTTTTTATCTTCAATATTTGCTGCAAAGGGATCTATTATTATCATCCACATACTCCCATGCTTAGGATGTCCTTGGGTATTAACAAGCAAAATACTTTGTCAGTGATTGAAAGGCGTAACGGATACCACATACTGGCAAACACAAATGTCATCCATATATTCATCGAAATTTGAAAGCCTTTGGAGATCTCTTTCAATCAACTGAGGCTTGCTACTGATATTTTGTGTTGAAAAGCCTCTATTTTACCTGGTAGGTGAAGATGTCTTTACGTTTTCTTTACAAGTATATGTTTAGTTTATTTAGCCACAAAAATAGCTACTACATATGCTATATACAGTTAAACTTGTATAAACTGAAGTTCAAGTAAACAGATTATTTTCGGTTTAGACAACATTTTGGTTTATAGAAGTCTTCGTAAAAACTAAGTGAAACATCCCAAATTACACATTTATTTTAAAGTACCCATGATATATAGAATTGTAAATTTCAATATATATTGATAAAAAGCTCATCATAAACTTTATTCAAATTTATTTTTTAATAAAAAAATAGTCATTTAAAGTTTTTTGTTTACTTTTGAGTTTTTTTTTCACTAACTCTAATTCAGCGTCTTGTAAAACTTTTGAGGCATTTTCGTACATCGATAACATTGAAGTATTTAAAGCAAAATTTTTTACAGTTTTCATCATTGAAATCACATCTTCAATCGTGATTGTATTTTCTGAAGCAGACTCTTGGCTACTTAAGCTTGATATTGAGCAATTTTCTCTTTCTAGATGATCATCTAAAATAACTCTCTCCCAGTCAGAAGAATCATTTTCAATGTGAGCATTTTTGTCAATATCAATATATTCTTGTAAATTTATATCACCTTCAACGATTTCAGAGACCATTAATGAAAGATCTTGTACATCTTTTTCTATTGAGAAGTTTTGTTCAGAAGAAGTTTCACTTGTGAATCCGCAAAGTTGAAAACAAGAGGTAATAGTTGAAGCTCTAACTGTTATCATATTGCACACTAGTAAATATATTCTTGTTCAACTTTTAGTGCAACCATCTGTGTTATCTCATAAATACATACAAATACTAAAACAAAAGAGAAACAATTCTTATTACTTTTATAACTGTTATGTTATGATGATGCATGGATGATAATAAGTACTGTTATCATATTGCACACTAGTAAATATATTCTTGTTCAATTTTTAGTGCAACCATCTGTTTTATCTCATAACTACATACAAATATTAAAACAAAAGAGAAACAATTCTTATTACTTTTTGCATAAGCTCAAGACTTAACAAACTCTTAAGCCTATTTCGATTTTCACAACATTTTTTACCATTACGAAACCTGTAATGTTTTTGATTTTTGTTTCGCTTTTCAGAATACGCAAGTTTCGGTTTTTAGAAGGCAATATATACATTTTATAAATGGAAGAAGTCGGTGCCACTCTTAAGTTATGGTTTTAACAAGTTTTCGGTTTACTCAAGTTTCGGTTTGGACAAGTTTGACTGTAGTTCTTAAAATTTCAAAACATTTTTCTGCTGAAAATTGATTTGATTGCACCCAGGACAAAGTTTCTTTTGAATTTTACTTCTTTTAGAAATATACACTTTTTCACTGTAAATTTAAAGTCGGGTTGTGTATAAATGGATTGATAAAGACATAAAAAATGGCATAATGTCTCAACTTTTAATTATACACTGTGCTCTGTTTCCTTTTTGCTTGAATATTTCTATGCCAAAATGTTTTTGAAAATTATACTCCTGAAGATTGTGTTTCGGTTATATACGAGCAATCAATGATCTATAGTTATTATGTTTTTAAGTTCGAATTATATATAACAAGTCTCCAAAAAATAATAATATTTTCCTTCAGTAAAGAGATTATAGTTGTGCGGTGACACAAAAAACACAATATTCATGAATTATTTCAAACAACTCAAAAAAGGGATTGCAGATCTTTGAAATAAATTTATGCTAGGCCCTTAAGACACTAAATTTAAGATAAGGCACATATGTTATGCTTACGGTTGTTGGTGATGGTAGCATCTGAATTGATTTAGAATTGAGCATCTGAATTGCTTGAACCTACGATTATGGTTATAATATTGAGCTCTATACATGAATGATTGATTAATGGACTATCTCATCGTTCCACCAAACTTTCGATATGTTTTTATGGAAGCGATGAAGCTCTAGTTTAACCTACTACTTCCTCTATTGGTCATTGCTATACACACATCAACCTTTGAACGTAAAAAGTGTGGATCATGGAAGTGTGAGACTTGTAAAATATACTTGCGTGCCCAAGCACTTTTAACTTCTTAACATGTGCTCTGAATCAGAACGAGGGTAGTTAAAAGTCAATAAAATCAACTTTTGAATTCTAATAGCACTTTTCTAAAGCACGTAAAAAGTCTTTTTTTTATTATAAAGTTTGTGTAAAATAGGTCCAAGTTATTGGCTCAAGAAAGGTCAACTTTATGGTCACCTTTTTTTAATAGTCTATTTTTTGTAAGTAATCTATAGATTTTGTAAAAATTTAACAGGTTAACTAACAAAGAGCATGTATTTAACAATTTTGAGATTGCTTTTTATATACTGAAGAGTTCACAAACCAACTAAAAAATACATTTCATTTTTCTAATTATTATTTGACTCATCCATTCTGGCAAAAAATAGAATAAATGAAAAACGCATTCTTTGAATCTTACAATGAAAGATTCATTTGATTTATACCTCTATAAAGAGAAAAGTTATGAGGGTAACGTAATTTTGATTTGTTCCAATACAGTTGCTAATATTCTCTGCATCATTCTAAATCTTAAGAAGATAAAAGCCACATTAAAAAGATGTGTTTATATACCCTTATCTTGGTTGAGATAAAAATAGCAATCATAAAACATTTTGCTTAAATGAAAATAATAATTACATTGATTTTAACAAAAGAAACAAACAACTTTTACTTTTAACCATGGATAAATTGTTAATCTTTGTTAATTGATTGACATGTAACAGCATGCTTGAATCTTGTGAACACACGCAAAGTCTTCAAGTTCTTCCAAAATATTGTGTACTCTTATCAGAGTTATTCTGGGGCCTTAATGTTTCGGCTTGTTTTCACGTTGTTTTCTTCAGCGCCACCTTCTACATCTTCGGTCTCGCTTAGTTGAATGTAGTTTTCAAAGATGCATGCAAGTCCTCCCAGTTAGTGTCATCTTCTGTTGGCTGAGATGCATCAATCTCTCTATGTACGCATCTTTATCAATCGTTTGTTCGGTGACTTATATATATCAAACTAGTTTTTAATGATGCATCTTTTTAGACATATGTTTCTTCTTCTATTGAATTATAAACGGGTAACCCCCAGCTTTTGAAGAATCCAGATATAGTACTCCGTTTTGTGTCTCGCCTTTCGGTAGAAATACAATGTAGCGCATCTAGAATAGTGATAGACTTGATCTATCAAGTCGGCTGCTATGTTTACACTGTTCGTCTATATTTGTGATTGCAACTTTAAAAATTTTCGATATTTTGATTTGAACAAACTGATTACCCCTTGGTTAAGTGGCTGAATGGGAAAAGTAGTATTGGATGGAAGAAACTTCAATGTCACATGAGAAAGGTCAGTTGTAACAGGCTGTGTGAGGAGGGGTCGAGTTTTCCAGAAACAGCAGGATCTTCTTTTTTTGCTGTTTCACCTCTTTATTAAGCTTCGTTTAGTTGAAGATTTGAGAGATCATTCATTCTTTTTTATTGGATAAGTGTACACGACTGGCAACTAATTAATTTTCAAAGGGAGCAGGTCAATGGCCTTTCAAAACACTAAATTAACCCGTATCCTTGTGTTCGTTACATTTTGTAAGATTTTTGAAGAAATGAGCCTATTATAATACATAGAAAAATTAAAAAAAAACATTATACATATGTATAAAGGTAGTTAAGTATTTTGTTTTTCAAAAAAATCAATCATACACTGTGTGTTTATCATATATTGTAACATTTTTGAAACGAGTCAAATGTTTTTTTCAAAAAGAACAACTGTTTAGCTTTTAATTCTTTTCTTTTGCTATTTTTAATTTTTTTGCTCACAAATTTTTTTCTTAATTTATATCCAACAGTTGTGTCTTTACTTGAAAATAAATTGAATTTCTTTTTTTATATTGAAAAATGTAAAAAAAACAAGTTTTTTTCTTTTGTTTTACTTCATAATCACGTTATTAAAATTTTAATGGTTTCATATATCCCAAAAAAACAAAATTGTAGTTTTATTAAGCTCTTCTCATGGGGAAGACTTGGAAGACTTTTTATTAAGATTTGTATTACTGGGTTTATGAAAGTTTTAGTTTTAAGAAAATCTGATGGAAGTGAAATGAAATTTAGGAGTTTTCGGTGATTTGACTAGGAACCAACTTTTTGTGCTCTAAAAGAATTTGATAAACGTTCTAATGAAATCATAGAAGATATGAATCCAAAGTTTTAGATTTTTGTTTTATGCCAATTCTCTTCCTTTAAATTAGGAAATTTTATTTTAAAAATCTCATTTTTATTCAGATAGATTTTCTGAGTAGATACAATAATCCGTTGTAACACGATTACTATTCACACGGTTGAAAATTTACAATACTTTTCCAAGATTTACTAATTACTTATAATTTTCAACCCATAACCTTTACTTCAATATCTTTAGTTCTGTTTCTCAAAATTTACTGAAGTATTTTGGCGATATAGAATGTATTTTTATTAAGATAAGTTTTGAGTTTTCAAAATTTTGCCAATTTGAAATTACCTGAACTTTCACATTACATGGTTTTTTGGAGTTAATTGAGCGTGCTAATGAGGAATTACTTCATATATAAACAATTGAAAAATTTTAAACCCAAAGGTTACAAATTCAAGGCCTAACTTCTTTGAAATTGATAAATTTACAACATTCTTATCCAATTAGTTTGTCTTAAAGAAAAAAAAAGTTAAAAAAAGAATCAGAGAAGTGAAAATTTTCAAATAGAGTATGATTGTTTGTCGGAATGCCTTTGCCTCTTGCCAAACCAAAAATTATCTACCATATTACGTTGAAAGCACCGGTTCCCTTTTGAACACCGAAGTTAAGCAAATTCGAACTCGTCCAGTACTTAGATGGGTGACCGCTTGGGAAACCCGATTGTTGTAGACTTTTATATCTTTTTTTATTTAATTTTTAACTATTTATTTCATAACAATGTATTCATTTCCAATTAGGTTATTGTCATCAAAATCACTTTTATTAAACTTTGAAGGTAATTTTTTTGTCTATAGTTAAACTAAAATGGTTGAACTGAATATGTTATAACATATACTGAACTGTATATGGTTAATTCCTATATACATATTGTTTTCTAAAACTGAAGCAATATGTTTTACCTATTAAATTAACAAGTTCTATATGCATATTTTTTCCAAATTTTTTTGTTTTAAAATATTTATTATATCAATGTTGAGAATATAAGGATTTTTTATGGGTTCTTATCGTTCAAAAATAATGAAGATATACATTTTAAAAGCACGCAAAGAAAAAAAACTATTGAATAAAAAATTTGATAAATTCTCATCGCGTTTGAAGAGGAATTTTTGTGAAGAAAAAAGTTTGTGAAGTTCGATGAAAATTCATCAAGTTTTGATAAAATACATCATTTAACCTTGAAAAACAATACAGAAATTCTTCGCTATTTCGAGCTTTTAATTTTCGCGGCCTCTACACATCGCGGATTTTTCACAAAAATCTATATCGCGTGTTCCTCCATCTTTCTCAGGAATTGAAAAATAAGACAACTTCCAATATTGGAGTTTGAATGCTTGTTTAAAATTTTTAGAGTATTTTAAGACTATTAAAAAAATTATACAAACCAAAATATTTGATGTTCTTTGATCAAGACACAATACAATTTCACTTGGGTATAACAATTTTGAACGACCACTAAGAGCTATAGATAGTGTTTGATTATCTCTTTTCAAAATAGCTTTGCTACTTTATTTCTATTTCTCAGCATTTTTAATTTATCAACTTAAAAACTATTTATCTTGAATCTTTTTCAAGGTTGGGATCAAAATCGTATCAGTTACCTATCACTATGGTAATCCTCAGTAAAAAAGCCAGCAAGAATATTTAAGGTAAAGGTAAAGGTACCATAGGGTGCTTAAAAGCAGGCTTGATGCGGGATCGAACCCAAGACTTTGAGTTATCGAATCCAGCATCTAACCAACCGTACTCACGCCCTCATAAATACTTAATGATTAATTTACAAACATCCAATTAAAAAGTAGTTTCTTTACAAAAGTGACATCGCTTTCCTCAAACATTTTATTTGTTTTCTAGTCGAAACACTTTCAATAATCTTTAGCGTAGATAAGTTTAGTAACAAAGCCCGTTGTCATTGAATGTATTCGAATTTATCAAAAAATTTCTACTTTGCAGATTCTCAATTTTCGCTGTATCTTTTGGAACGCTTTAACCGCGAAAATTTAAAGTAAGTTTCGGTGAAAAGTTGATGAAAATCTATATAGTTTTGTTAAAATACAAATAAAAACACGTCAATTTTTGAAAAGTTAATTTAGTCAAAAATTTTGAGAGAATTTCTAAAATGTAGTAAAATTAAAAAACGCATTAAACTCCAAAAGAATTAAAGTGCCTGGAAACTTTAATTTTCAAGTTAATGGTGTAACTTAAATTTAGGATGCTACCAAAAAAGTCTAAAAAAATCAAAAATTATAAAAAGAAATTGTAGAAGTTTAAAGCATCAAAAGCTGTCAATAGAAACTTAATAGGGCATCATTTATGTGATACAAGTAGCCAAAAGGATCAATGAAGACTTTTAAAAATGCAATATTGTTCTGTTAGATATTAAAAAAATTTGAAAGGCCGAATCGTCGTGAGGCCCACTTATCTTGAGGCCGAATTATCTTGAGGGCGAATTGTCTTGAGGCCGAATTGTCTTGATGCCGAAATGTTTTGAGACTGAATTGTCCTAAGGCGAAATTGTCTTGAGGCGGAATTGTCATGAGGCCGAATTGTTCTGAGGCCAATTTGTCCTGAGGCCGAATTGTTCTGAGGCCGAATTATCTTGAGGCCAAATTGTACCGAGGCCGAATTGTCTCTGAACGGATCGTTGCCGCTCTTTCGAAATCTTGTGCTGTTGTGACTGCTTGATTTGACTGAAAGAGTTTTTTTCGGCAAAGCACAATAAAGAGAGCTGTCTCATCAGAGTTAAACACATCTTGTATCTTATATCTCTCAATTATATAATGAATTCTTTGGATCCAGTCTTCTACTGTTTTTTCTATCTAAGAAAGCTTTTTCTCCTGAAAGCAAATAGGATTGTATGGGGTAGCGAGACTTTCAAGAACAATGCCATTCAACCGAAAACCACGATAATCCTTACAGAGTAATATTTCTGTATTCGGCTACATTGACGTGTATGCTTGGACCGGATATAGGAAAATTTTGGCTCGTGCTTGAGCGAACTATTCATAGATCTTCTGGCTTAACGTGTTAAATCTACAATTTGTTTCAGAACGTTTCTTTTTTACATCAGCGTTCTTCTCAAATAAACTTAGGCATGTATCGTCTTTTTTTTCAGTTTATCGCATACTGTGCTAATACCAATGCCATACTTTTCGCCAAGTTTTTTTTGCGTTCGCTTAGGAAGGTTTTCCTAGAAACATAAAACAAATTAACACTTCATACACTTAAGTTCTTCTGCTGTCTGAATCGATTTGTATCATACTTCAAAAACGAAGTGATGAAAAAATTTGTACTAGGAGATGGTTAGTGTATCTAAATGCTTTCTCTCAAACTCCATTCCATTTTTCCTCATCTCTTACAATAATAATTTACACTCACCGTCACAATAACATATATCATATATGTATGTAAAAATTTCATTATTGAAAGTTAATAAATGCTTGATTATTGCTGCTCTTGCTCAATAAATGAAGAAGCAGGGGTGTCAAACTCAAATTATTTCGAATATTTACAGCTCTTGAGAGCGGAATAAAATCTTAGGGTCCAAACATTAAAAAGGCTTGGACGAAATTTTTTCCTTAATTTTTCTCTTGCGATTGCCTAGAAAATTGTAATCGCTTCTTCTTAGCAATTTCATAGAGTCAGGAGAGAAACGGCAGAAACTGTTGAAATATCATTTATCTGATCAGTTGTTAGTCTTGTTCTGCTGTTTTTAGACTTATTAAATTTAACTAAAAAATTTTGCTTACAAAGATAAGTCGTGCTAAACATACATTGGATTTTTAACGCCAGTGAAGTTATTTTCGGATATTTTAAAATAAGATATCAATTAAATCAATTAATTACATTGTAAAAAAAATTTCTCAAAAATACTCGACGGGCCGCACTGTAACTTTTGGCGAGCTCAATGTGGATCGCGGGTCTTGTGTTTGCCATCCCTGAACATGACAACACATATGTGCTAGTGTGAATAGCATGTCTTCTATAATTTATCTAAATACATTTACATCCGTACATGTGTTTAGTATTTGTGTGAATGTTTAAATCAGTGGTTCCCAACCGGGGGTCCTAGGGGTCCATGGAAGAATTTCAAGGGGTCCATGGAAATTCTACTTCAAACTACTTATGTTGAATCTCATTTAATATTATCTCATTTTCCAAATCAATATAAATATATATATTTAGAGCTTTTTTAAATAAATATTTTCTTCCCTTTTTTAAAGTTTCATATTTTGAATGTTTATATATCCTTTTTATTAGTTACAATATTTTTGAAAAATGTATATTTTAATTGGAAAAAAATTTTATTCACATTTTATGTCAGGCTTTACGATTTCTTTGATTTCATATGAATAAGCATACGATTTAATCAGAGGACTAGAATCATCTTTGCATAAAATCTTTGATTAAAAATTGTGTGGGAGGGATTGATGATGAGAAAATATTATCATGACTTCATACCCTTTCGTGACCAGTGTATCATATGTGATACATAAACAATTTTATCTTCGTCTGCTTTTTCGAATAGTTTTGAATATGAATCTTCTGCTTTTTTAATAAATATCGTCTGATTTTTCTTGTCACGAAGGAATTAACTTTCCGTTTTTACCAAAATTTAGGTTAGATTTTCAATTTTAGAGAGAATTCCGTTTGACAAGGATATTTTACTAAAGATTTGAAGGGCAAAAAAGCAGGACGGACAGTGTCTTTCGGTATAAAGAAAATTTCGGTTTCCTAAGGATCTGGTTCAGAGAGTTTTCACTGTATATAGAAATATTGAAAAAAAAATTAAAAAAAAAAGGTACAACTTTAAAAAGAAAGATAAATTCCAGTGTTTAAAAAACTTTTATCCAAAGATCGCGCCTTTTCAAAAGAGAATACTTTAGAAAATTAATAATATACTTGGGAAAAGTAATTATAGAATCATTTTTTGAATAAATTTTTTACAAATAAATTCACCTTTTTGAGGTCGTTAGGTTCATATTTGAAGGATTTATAGGTCACTTTTGTTTTCCTTAATCATAAGAGATAAAATAAAATGCATAGACATGTGTAGATAGATAAAAATATGAACTTGCATGGCAACTTGATACTCACTTAGACCAGTCCTTCTCAAATCCATGACATTTACTTCAAAACGACATATAACTGGTTGAGTGATCGTAGAGGCTCATATGTTCGTCTAATTACATAAAGTACAGCTGTCTGCATACATTTTTAAGGTTAATGCTATTTTGGACCGCACTGCTACACTTTTACTTGACTTTGCAATCCTTCGGTTTCTCATCCTAATTTAAAGTACGCGTAGCACGAAGGAGACAGGTGATGCGAGTGTTTGAAAAGAGCGACTTGGCGAATAAATTTCTTTTCTTTTTTGTTTCCGTAAACGTCATTCTGCTCCTTCTCTACATCCCCTGCTTTCTTTGGAATGGCAGTGCCTCTCTTCCCTTCAACATCCTCATCCTTTATACCCTGATCCTTTGCTTCTTGCGAACCCTTTTTTTCATGCTGCATCACTTCATCTTTACGCGACACGCGTCCCAAATTTTGTCCGTAATCAGCACTTTCCTACAAATCGAAAGCTCCTCCATCGATTTATTGGTGAGCGCTCTACTCTCGTGCCTTCAACTAAGAATCATCAAGAAGCAAAAGTTTTATTCCCGCATTTTGAGGCGAAGCAACGTGTACTACTGGATCTTCGCCATAACTCTCATCTCAACACTACTTTACATATTTCCAATTGTGTTCCGAAGGAATCCGACCTTCGCCGACTTCAACCGATTCTTATCATTCAGCTTTTTCCTCAAGTTTCGCGTCTCCTTTCTTCTTTGCATTTTGACAGTGAGTATAGTTTCCTGCGGTTGCATGGTGTATTTGACGTTGCAGTTTAGAAAGAGATACAGCATCACTCAATTACAGAAGAGCCAGATTAAGAAGTCTGCTTCCATCATTAGTCTATTCACTGTGATAACTTGGATCAACGTTGTTCCTAATAGCGTGGAGTACTTACTTTTGCTCAAAGATGGATCCTACCTGAAAGAGTGGGACATCAAAGAAACGGAAATATTTTACAACATCGGCAAGACCATAACTGTCTTATTTCTAAATACGATAAACAAGGATTTTGCCTTTACCTGGAATAAATTTAAAAAGTACTTCAAGGCCAAAAAAATCCATATAGTGGTATGAAAGTGAGATGTGATATCAATTTCAAACTTCCAACACTTAAAGGCTAACGAAGTGATCTTATAACTAGTACAGCAAGTTGTATTCAGACAAACTTTGTTTCACACTTCCATTTATTTACAAAAATCCTTAATTTTTTGCTTATTATTTCTTAGACAACTTCCAATATTTTTTTTTATCAAATATTTTCATTTTTGTTAATACTTTAATGAAACATAAGGATATGAATCTTATTCTCTTTTGTGTAGGTTTTAATTGTCAATTTTTGAACATGCCGTATATTTATATTGAACTTATATAGCTCAAAAATATTATATCAAATTTATAAAAAATTTTTGTAACTTAATTATTATTTTCAATTTTGTTTTTCAACTTATCTCATCTTCTTTTATATTTTAATACAGGCTTTTCTATCGATATATTCAATATCATATTGGAATACATTGTGTCTTTTTAAAAATGTGGCCAATACATTTCCAATGGCACTTTTACATATTTCTCAATAAATCTTATTTGTTTTGAACGAATAAATAACTAGTAGTAAGTGTATCAATTTTATATTAGTTTTAGGCAGCAACAAACAATATAAAATTTAAAATGATTTAGAAAATCTAGAAAAGAATTTATTGTAAACAAAATTTATATTTCATATAGGCATACATAATAAATATATAATACATCTTTCTTTCACTATTGCAGTAGGAGTATGGAAAGTTATACTGCTTTCCCATCTTCATATCTTGTTGAACCAGGTTTGATACTAAAAGTTAAAAAATTTTTTTTTTAAAATTTTTTCATTATTAATTATAAAGCGTTCATTCTTTCTTTTTATCTGTATTCAAAAAATCCCAATCTTCTTAATGTTACTGATTATTATTGATGTTATTGAGAGGCTATTTAAAAATATCACTGACTTCATTTGAACCTGACATATCAAGTTTAAGGCATCAAGTTCAAGGCTAGCACTAAACACAACATATTTTTTGGAATAAAAATTTCCACTTTTAATTAACAAAATTGGATTTTATAAAATTTAATATAAACAGAATTAAAAGAAATAATATAAAGAATTAATTGCGTGGACTAATAAAAAATAGTGATTAAAAACGCTTTTCTTATTTATATATTTTTTATTAAATGAAACCAATTGGAAAATAGCATAATAGCAATAAAAAATAAGGGGTCCACCAAAAATTTTTCAGTTCAAAAAGGGTCCATAAGAGAAAAAAGGTTGGGAATCAGTGATTTAATTCCTAATATTAGTACATATTTTCAATAAATAGTTACAACAAATAAAAGCATATAGCTAGATTATTAAAAGAAATGCTATCTGACAAAATTAATTACTTGTATTCAGAGCCAGTTAATGCTTTATCCCAATCTTCTTTTCTTGATCCATATAAGGAGTCTAAAGAACTGGAAACACTCAATAAATCCTTGAAAAATCGAATATTTAACTTTATTGGAATTGAAAAAGGTTATGGGGCAAAATTTCCACTTGAAGTTAATCCTTAGTTGAATAAATAGCCGAATGTACACAAATGTATACATTTGGCTATTAATTTGCCTCTTTGAAACAAAAAAGTTTCAATAATGAAAGAATGATGTCGTTTATTTATTTTCAACTTAAACAAATTGAATTCATAATATCTGAAACAGCAGACACATTTAAATACCCTTCATTGCTCAGTCCAACATAAGTTTTAGGACAAGCTTATAAAAAAATGTTTTTGAATTTACCAATGCTGTTTATAGCTGCTAACAAAATCGATTTCATTGAACAGGAATATAGAAAAATTAGGTTAAATGATTGGCCCAAAATATATTTTAAGTTGGAATTCCAAAAGACACACAGAAATTTTGGCTTGGGGTATGTCGTCATCAAGATTTTAAAGAATTTTCAATGTTTTACAACTCCTGCTATAGTAAGGCAACTTTAGAAAGATTTTTTTCTCTTCTAACTGCTGTAAAAACTAAATCAAGAAACAGGATGCTACTAGATCTTTTAGAGACAATAATTAGAATTAGAACTCACCTGATAAACAATTCAATTTGTTGTAAAAATGTTCAAATGACAGCCTCACTGCTGAAGAAATGAACAACCTTTATGCTTTATAAGGATAATAATTCAACTTCTAATTTAAAAGGATCAACTTCTGTTTTTCAAGATGAAGAAGATAAAGATATTTTAATGCTTAACAATTTTTCTGATATATAACATAGCATAGCATAATTTATTAGCGAAAGTAGGCAGAACCTGTTAATTCTCACATCTGAGTAAAGAAAAAATTTTTTTTTTCTTTCCAAAATTCATCCAATTTATTCTTAAAATCATATACGTCTGAAGGATTAACAATATCGCCGGGAAGTGAATTTCAGTCATTAATCATTCTTTCAGGGAAAAACCTTCTTGAATAGGACTTTTTACAAAATGATTTTTGAAATTTTTGGGAGTGGAATCTTTGGTTTCTTTTTGAAAAATCAGGCAAAATTCTAGAGTTGATGAGCATCTTTCCATGAAGGATATTATAAACGGTAATCATGTCTCTCCTTGTATAGCTTAGGTCTTTCAAACCATGAATGTCTTTAGTGATAGACCTTTGGACTTTCTCAATTTTGAAAGCATCATAGTCATAATAAGGATAAGAAATTACATTTCCATATTCTAAGAACGCTTTACAAAGAAGTGGAGCCGTAGTAGTATCGAATGTAGAGAAAGATTTACACACTTTATGATAAGTAGAGAATGCTTCAGAAACTCTCTTTGAAATATTTTTGAAGGAAAGGAGATCAGTCGTAACAATGACTCCCAAATCATTTGATGATTTGGAAGTCATTTTTAATTATTTTGTTTGATACTTTATTCTTTATGTAGATTATTATGATTAAAATTAAATATAAAAACTGAAACAATAATATTCAAATAAAGATTTAAACGAACACTTTTTTGAAATTTTAATATATTTTAAAAATTTTCAAGCAAAATAAATGTTTGACCCCTTTTTGGCCTTTTTCAAATGAAAGTTGGGCATGAAAATTTTCTAACATCTGGCAACTCTGATAGTGACTGCCTATTTAAAAAAAAGTGAAGTTTCAAAAGATTCCAGAAATCGTTGTTTAAATGTCAAAGACATAAGAATTCTTTCCCAAAAATTAGTTCATTGATAACTACAAGTAAATGAATATTGATAGCTGAAACTAAAATTTGAAAGATAAACTTTATTAATTATTTGCAATTGAAAAAGTTTTAATTTTTCATGCGAATTCTACCATTTTTTGAGCAAAAAAAGGCCCGCTTTTTCATTGTTTCACTAATCATTGGAAACAGCAGCTCATTCTTTGTGATTTGCAAGATTCTTTTAGAGATTCTTTTCTCTTTTGAGAGTTCTTGTGGTCCTTTTTGTTTAATTCTTTTGATTGAGTTTTCTTTGCTTGCTATGTTTGTGTTTATAACTGGATAAAATATCTAAATTTGTAGAAGATGTAAATCTGATGCTGAAGTTGACCCATAAATTAAAGGAAAATTAAAATAAAATTCAAAAAGTAATATAATTTATTGGGCACAAGATTTAAAACGGTGAATTTTTGCCGACACGTGTTAGCTTCGCTAATCCTTCCAGTTTTCAACTTCTACCCTACTCATTATTATAGTGGTTTGAAAAAGCCGAGTGTTAGCGAAAATTCATCGTTTTAAATCTTGTGCCCAATAAATTATATTACTTTTTGAATTTTATTTTGATATAATATCCTTTGCATTTCCTCTGCAAATAGACCTGTGCTAATTTTGTTAGAAGAAGAGTCAAGAAGCACTTTCATAGAGGTAAGTGGAGGGGAAAGAATTTAAGGTTTTAGCGTAAAATTGGAGGTTTTGGACAAAGCAAAAAACACTTTTGCCCAGGTAATTAAAAATGCTGAACTGTTTTTGTTCCTCAAACTCTTTTTGGCTGAGATGGTGTTGATGAGCCTAAAGAATTCTTCTTGTATGTCATAAGGGGGATCGTCAAGAGCATTTTGGGCAAGTTTGAGCTGAATAATGTTCTCATTGGCATACTTTTCGTGAAAATAATGGCCAATCTCTTCTTGAAGGCGTAGAATGTGTTCTTTGCTCCACTATTGTAGCTCATCTGCAAGTAGATTTTCACCAAATACCTCAGTCTGACGTTGGAAGCGAACTACATTTCCCCTCTAGACTTCAATTCTAGAGTGCCAAGTAAAGATCACATTTAAATTAATCTCGAATGTCCTCTTTCTCTTGAAGTACTGGCAATATCTGCAATTCATTAAAGAGCTCATGCTAGAAAAAAAAAACTGTTCTTGGAGCACCAAACAACACTTGTCTAAAAGAGAAGGTATTTGTGGACAGAATCCATGCTTTGGCAAAACTGACGAAGCAGCATAATGTTTAGTGTTGCTCCTTTCATAAGGTTAACGATGAGAGCAAACAAGAAGGGTTTTGGAGGCTTCTTCATCATCTTCTTCTTGACCAAACTCGCGAATTCTGAATTAGATCCAAGCATGCTATGAGCTCCATCTGTGCAGACACAAACTAACTTTGCCCAGTCACTGAAGATTTCCTCAAACAGACAAATCGTCACTGGATGATTCGTGAATTGGATATTTAGTTGAACAGCCTTTTTGCCAAGCAGAATTTTTGTCGAAAGGAAGTCTCAAATAAAATTTTTTATCATTTTATTTATTGCCTTTTTATTTAATATGTTAAAGTTCCTTTTTGCAAAATCTGAATTAAAAACTCTCTTTCTTTTTCACAATTATGATTTCAAAGTTTATATATAGAGGAAAAGAGAAAAAGAGCGGAATTTTTCTTTTATTTCATAATTTACGTAACAAAACTAACGCTCGGAAGAAACAACCGTTCCATAAAATATCAATTCAACTAATCGCCCGGAGACGTTATGTCTGTTCCATAAATTGCCTGGTCACGAAGTATCCGGGTACAAAATGTCCAAACACCCTGATTTGATGTCGTGAAAGAGAATTTATGTTCCATGATCTAATCTCGATCGTTTGAGTTTGGGTTCTTGCATTTTGAAATAGGTCATGTTCTTACTGGCCGATTCTGGAGTAACTTTGTTGAGTTGCTCCGTCACCTTGAAGGATTTCACACCCTCATTTGCAAGGCACCTCTTTTAATTGATATGCATAGTGACAATTTCTAGAGAAAAAATTATTTTTTTTAATTTACAAAAAACTCTTTTTTTAATTAATGAAGTAAAGAGAGTGCGATTAGACATTTTAGTCCTTAAAATAAATAAGGCATACTAAAAACAAGCCTTGGAGAAGCTAGCAATGATTTTGCATATTTAGCTAGCAAGGATCAGAATATTGATAAAAAGAGAGAAAAAATGTGTACTTTCGAATATATAAATAAAATAGTTATGAAAACTGTTAAATTGATAGCAAGCATTAAAAGTTTTTAAACTTTTAAAGTTTTAAAGAAAATATCTAATTGTGTCTAACTTCAAGGACTATGTAAAAACTTGGACACAAACAAAGTTCCAGACAAACGAGTTGTAATAAATTTTTTTAATATTATTGATAAATTCATATTTGAAATAAATAACTTTTAGAATCACTTGATAAATTTAAAAGATTTAAATAGATTTAATTAGAGATTTAGGAAGAATTTTTGCTTGAAAAAAGATTTTCTAGGAGACATTATCCTTCAGTTATTTCTTTGTACATTTGGAATAAAATATTCTAATTGAGCTACATAATTTTAGATTTTGATTTAGTTAACATCAAATAAAGTTCACAGTTTTAACTCCCTGAAAATTCTGAAAAATCATAGTTCATTCCATTCTCCCTAAAATAAGTTCAATCCTAAACTATCTCTTTTTGTCGACGACTTTTTTGTGATAAAGTCGAAAAAAATCCCAATTCCATCATTTATAAACGAAAAAAAAGTGCTACTAAAATAATTCATAAAGTTGAGAAACAACTCCTTGATTCTTTGATGATTCAAATCTGGAGAAAACGAAAAATATTTTACCCTGATTACATTACAAGTATTTTCTTTTATCACTCTTTGTGTTCTTCCTTCTTTTGTTATTGAAGGCGCATCTGAAGCTCTTGAAATTGGCACCCTTAAATCTTCAAGTTTGTCATGTAACTATACTCTTTTTAGAACAACTGCTATAAAAACTTATAAAATTTCCTCACTTAAATATTCCATTTCAAAGCTATTCGATTGTTGTAGGTAAAAACGCCACCAGAAAAAATGCCTCCAGAAAAAATGCCTCCAGAAAAAATGCCCCCAAAATAAATGTCCTCAATTAAAAAGTAGGAAAAAAAGCACCCTAATTTTTGATTTTTAGGATTTTTTTTAATTATATAAATATTTTTATTTGGTACCGTTTTGAAAGGCTAAATTTCTCAATCTATAAGGTTTTTTCTTTATAAAATTCTTGAAAACAATAGCAAAGGTGCAGATTTGTGGGAATGTGTTCTTAAAATCAGTTAAAATACAAATTATATTTAGAAAGTGTTCTGATACACACAAAGTCCAAAAATGATGAAAAGTAAACTTTTTTTTTTACAAAAAATCTTTATTCGACATATCTTTAAAAAAAATTTTTTTTTAAATTTTAATTAATAATTTTTTGTGTTGGGACATTTTTTCCTAATTTTAAATTGGCATTTTTTTCGGGGGCATTTTTACTGGGCGCATTTTTTCCTACTTTTTAATCGAGGGCATTTTTTCCTACTTTTTAATTGAGGGCATTTTTTCCTACTTTTTAATTGAGGGCATTTTTTCCTACTTTTTAATTGGGGGCATTTTTTCCTACTTTTTAATTGGGCGCATTTTTTCCTACTTTTTAATTGGGCGCATTTTTTCCTACTTTTTAATCGAGGGCATTTTTTCCTACTTTTTAATTGGGGGCATTTTTTCCTACTTTTTAATTGGGCGCATTTTTTCCTACTTTTTAATTGGGCGCATTTTTTCCTACTTTTTAATCGAGGGCATTTTTTCCTACTTTTTAATTGGGCGCATTTTTTCCTACTTTTTAATCGAGGGCATTTTTTCCTACTTTTTAATTGAGGGCATTTTTTCCTACTTTTTAATTGAGGGCATTTTTTCCTACTTTTTAATTGGGCGCATTTTTTCCTACTTTTTAATTGGGCGCATTTTTTCCTACTTTTTAATTGGGCGCATTTTTTCCTACTTTTTAATCGAGGACATTTTTTCCTACTTTTTAATTGGGCGCATTTTTTCCTACTTTTTAATTGGGGGCATTTTTTCCTACTTTTTAATTGGGCGCATTTTTTCCTACTTTTTAATCGAGGGCATTTTTTCCTACTTTTTAATTGAGGGCATTTTTTCCTACTTTTTAATTGGGCGCATTTTTTCCTACTTTTTAATTGAGGGCATTTTTTCCTACTTTTTAATTGGGCGCATTTTTTCCTACTTTTTAATCGAGGGCATTTTTTCCTACTTTTTAATTGAGGGCATTTTTTCCTACTTTTTAATTGGGCGCATTTTTTCCTACTTTTTAATTGGGCGCATTTTTTCCTACTTTTTAATCGAAGGCATTTTTTCCTACTTTTTAATTGAGGGCATTTTTTCCTACTTTTTAATTGGGGGCATTTTTTCCTACTTTTTAATTGGGCGCATTTTTTCCTACATTTTAATCGAGGGCATTTTTTCCTACTTTTTAATTGAGGGCATTTTTTCCTACTTTTTAATTGAGGGCATTTTTTCCTACTTTTTAATTGGGCGCATTTTTTCCTACTTTTTAATCGAGGGCATTTTTTCCTACTTTTTAATTGGGGGCATTTTTTCCTACTTTTTAATTGGGGGCATTTTTTCCTACTTTTTAATTGGGCGCATTTTTTCCTACTTTTTAATCGAGGGCATTTTTTCCTACTTTTTAATTGAGGGCATTTTTTCCTACTTTTTAATTGAGGGCATTTTTTCCTACTTTTTAATTGGGCGCATTTTTTCCTATTTTTTAATTGGGCGCATTTTTTCCTACTTTTTAATTGAGGGCATTTTTTCCTACTTTTTAATTGGGCGCATTTTTTCCTACTTTTTAATCGAGGGCATTTTTTCCTACTTTTTAATTGAGGGCATTTTTTCCTACTTTTTAATTGAGGGCATTTTTTCCTACTTTTTAATTGAGGGCATTTTTTCCTACTTTTTAATTGAGGGCATTTTTTCCTACTTTTTAATTGAGGGCATTTTTTCCTACTTTTTAATTGGGGGCATTTTTTCCTACTTTTTAATTGGGCGCATTTTTTCCTACTTTTTAATCGAGGGCATTTTTTCCTACTTTTTAATTGAGGGCATTTTTTCCTACTTTTTAATCGAGGGCATTTTTTCCTACTTTTTAATCGAGGGCATTTTTTCCTACTTTTTAATTGAGGGCATTTTTTCCTACTTTAATTGGGCGCATTTTTTCCTACTTTTTAATTGGGCGCATTTTTTCCTACTTTTTAATCGAGGGCATTTTTTCCTACTTTTTAATTGAGGGCATTTTTTCCTACTTTTTAATTGGGCGCATTTTTTCCTACTTTTTAATCGAGGGCATTTTTTCCTACTTTTTAATTGAGGGCATTTTTTCCTACTTTTTAATTGGGGGCATTTTTTCCTACTTTTTAATCGAGGGCATTTTTTCCTACTTTTTAATTGAGGGCATTTTTTCCTACTTTTTAATTGAGGGCATTTTTTCCTACTTTTTAATTGGGGGCATTTTTTCCTACTTTTTAATTGGGCGTATTTTTTCCTACTTTTTAATCGAGGGCATTTTTTCCTACTTTTTAATTGAGGGCATTTTTTCCTACTTTTTAATCGAGGGCATTTTTTCCTACTTTTTAATCGAGGGCATTTTTTCCTACTTTTTAATTGGGGGCATTTTTTCCTACTTTTTAATTGGGCGCATTTTTTCCTACTTTTTAATCGAGGGCATTTTTTCCTACTTTTTAATTGAGGGCATTTTTTCCTACTTTTTAATTGAGGGCATTTTTTCCTACTTTTTAATTGGGGGCATTTTTTCCTACTTTTTAATTGGGCGCATTTTTTCCTACTTTTTAATCGAGGGCATTTTTTCCTACTTTTTAATTGGGGGCATTTTTTCCTACTTTTTAATTGGGGGCATTTTTTCCTACTTTTTAATTGGGCGCATTTTTTCCTACTTTTTAATCGAGGGCATTTTTTCCTACTTTTTAATTGGGCGCATTTTTTCCTACTTTTTAATCGAGGGCATTTTTTCCTACTTTTTAATCGAGGGCATTTTTTCCTACTTTTTAATTGAGGGCATTTTTTCCTACTTTTTAATTGGGCGCATTTTTTCCTACTTTTTAATCGAGGGCATTTTTTCCTACTTTTTAATTGAGGGCATTTTTTCCTACTTTTTAATTGGGGGCATTTTTTCCTACTTTTTAATCGAGGGCATTTTTTCCTACTTTTTAATTGGGGGCATTTTTTCCTACTTTTTAATTGGGGGCATTTTTTCCTACTTTTTAATTGGGCGCATTTTTTCCTACTTTTTAATCGAGGGCATTTTTTCCTACTTTTTAATTGGGGGCATTTTTTCCTACTTTTTAATTGGGGGCATTTTTTCCTACTTTTTAATTGGGCGCATTTTTTCCTACTTTTTAATCGAGGGCATTTTTTCCTACTTTTTAATTGGGCGCATTTTTTCCTACTTTTTAATCGAGGGCATTTTTTCCTACTTTTTAATCGAGGGCATTTTTTCCTACTTTTTAATTGAGGGCATTTTTTCCTACTTTTTAATTGGGCGCATTTTTTCCTACTTTTTAATCGAGGGCATTTTTTCCTACTTTTTAATTGAGGGCATTTTTTCCTACTTTTTAATTGGGGGCATTTTTTCCTACTTTTTAATTGGGCGCATTTTTTCCTACTTTTTAATCGAGGGCATTTTTTCCTACTTTTTAATTGAGGGCATTTTTTCCTACTTTTTAATTGGGGGCATTTTTTCTGCGCACTATATTCGATATGCAAATTTAATTAAAATATTTTCGCTTGAAGTATAGTATTTAAATTCACCCATTTTGTAAAAAAATATAAAGTAGTCTTATAAATTTAGGACTTTAGGTGTGCACTGAATACACTCTATTTTATTGCTTGAATATTTGATCTCCCGTGGTATTTCCAGACCACTAATTTTGAAAATTGCAAGAAAAAAATCCCCCCCCCCCCCCCCAAAATAATTTTGAGGATGTGCGCCCCTGCTCCAACCATATCTTTACCTCAAAATTTTGTTCCACTTATATCAATTTAAGATCTGCATTAGATATTCATAATGATAAACTTCCATATGTTGATTTCCGATGTCAACGATTATTATAAATATGGGAATGCCTTATTTCAGTGAATAAAAAATTTCATTACTTATTTGTTTTTAAAGGATCTTATATTTTAAGAAGCATGACAATTTGAACATTTGTATGGACATTGGACATGAATGAATACAAGTTAATTGATTGCATTATTATATGCGTACATTATGTGCTTCTATTCGTCTTTGACGTATTTTGAAGTATTTCCGAAAGTTCTTGTACGAATTCTGAAAATTTTTGTTCATTTTGTTCAAAAACAGGACAGTTATGATCTTTCCTAAATTGTAAAACATTTCATTGTAATTGAAGGATTTGTATCTGGCGTATGAGGGATCGATTATCATGATGATGTAATACACACTATTAGGTACAACATTTGTTGAACTGATGAATGTGAATAAAGCTATGATTTTCGTTGACTTTTGAATTTGCCGTTTTTGTTCTTGAGTTATGTTCGAAGATTGCTTGTACTTGATTGTTAAATTGATCAGCTTTATGCAGCAAGCCAAGTTAATAGTCATGATGGAGACTAAAAAGCCAATACGAAACTTGTAGTAAAACAGGGAACGAATGGAAAACTTCAACTCCATCAGAGTCCAATCACTCTCGTAGAGAACAGGAATGAAATATAAGACGCTTGAAAAGATTGTTATGACAAACATCCAAATGTATACATTTTTGGTGCTAAGCAATCTCGAGTGAAACTTCTTCGTTTTGATCATCTTCAGTTGGAGGCAGGAAAGAAGGGCGCTAATGCTCAAGTCCACGCCCGAAGAAAGCAACTGGATGAAAAAGTTGATGTGGAAGAGCGGTTGGTAACGCTGCGTTTCGATCGCGTAATTCGCCAGAAAGAAGATCAACGTTCGAAACAGGCAGAAGAAGAGGGAGTAGAGGATGAGGATGTTGAAGGGGATGAAGACGTCCATGTTGTTCAGGAAGCATGGCAGGAAGAGAAGCAGCAAGATGAAGTTTGTGGTGACAAAGGCGGCCACAATGTAGTAGGCGATTGTGTGCATTTCGCTCGCTAAGAAACGTGTTGTTCACTCGTCACAGTTTTCTAAAAGAGGACGCACACATGAAATCATTTATCTAAATAAGTTGTAACCCGTTCAGGTATTGATTTTCGGAGATTAAATTTGTCGCTCAAGTGCTAGGGCATAAAGTGCTCCCCCCCCCCCCCCATTTTTATCAGATATTAATAAATTTTTATAAATATTTTTAATGTTACATATATATTTCAACTATGCGATGTCCATTTTTTTTTTAATCAAAATCAATCAAACCTGTCAAAAATAGATTTATATTTGACAACTCATCTCAAAAAAGAACTTTTTATTTAAATATTTATATAAACCTTTCTACTAGAGATGTACCGATTAATCGGTATATCGATAAAATTTAAAAAAGCCGATTTTTTGCCGATTTTTTATAATTTTTTTGCAAAATAAAAATTATAGTAATTTAAAATATAAAAAAATAATTTTTTTTAAATTTTAGATAATTTGAATAGCTAAATATTTAATTTATTTATTTGAAAATTTATTAAACATATTTTTATAATTTTTTTTAATTTTGTTTCCATTACTTTTAATTAAAATGTCTTATAAACCTACTCACAAAAGTATTGTTTGTAAATATTTTACTGTAAGTTTACTTGACAAAACTAAAGTTGTGTGTAATATTTGTGAAAAAGATGTTTCACGTGGAGGAAAAAATGAAAAAAAAAACATTCACTACAACAAACTTAAAAAAGCATCTTCAAACTCATCATCAAGAGAAGTTAGAAGAAGAAGAAAAGAAAGTTGACCATTTTATAAAAGAAAGTCAAAAAGCTAAACTTTCTAACATCAGAAGAAGAATAAAAATTGATACTTTTTTACTTGTTCTCAAAAACCTTGGAAGAAACATATTAACGCAATAAACTTTTGAATATAGAAAGTGTTCAAGCTGAGAAAGCTATTTGAGGAATGATAATAACCGATTTTCAACCTTTTTCAATTGTTGAAGATGTAGGGTTTAACAGTTAAGAGTGCAACAAATATGAGTTTGACAACAGATATATGGACAAATACTTCTAATTCTTCGTTTATCAGGTATACATTTTAAAGTATGATTTTGTTTACAAATGATGTCAATTCATTTCAGGAAGTTTCTGACCCCTTTTTTTGTTATAAGTTTTAAAAAAAACTTATTTTTGTTTAATATATTTGTAGTCTAGCAAGTTTTTGATTTTTTCAGTTTTGGGAGTAGTTGACATCATTTATGAACAAACTTTTGTCATTTAGTTTAGTTTATTAAATTTTTTTATTTTTTTTAGTTTGACTGCTAATCTTAGCGATGAACATTTCGATTAAACATGCCTAGCTCTTAAAATTAAACCTTTTTTGACTTCCCATACATCGGCTAACATATGTGAAGTAATCAAAGTATCGAGACTGGTTTTAAAAGTTTGATCTGCTTTATATACCTTTTTTTTTTTTTTTTTTCCCCCTCTTTTTTTTTTTTTTTTTTTTTCCCAAAATATTCCCCTAAAAATTTAAATTTTTTTTTTTTTTACCCCCCCCCAAAAAAAAATTTTTCTTTTTATCCCCTTATTTTTTTTTTCCCCCCCCCCATTTTTTTTTTTTCAAATTTTTTTTAAAAAATATACTTTTGAAAATAAAATTATTATTATTATTATTATTATATAGATATACTACTCAACTAGTTATACATGATTCACTTTTTGAAGAAAAAAATATTAGAGATAACTATTGCTCAGACACTCCAAATTTGCCTGTATGCTGGATCAATGGAATTTAATTGAAAAATGTTGAAATTTACTTAGAATCTTCAGTCAATCTACAGAAAGTAAAGCTTAGATTAAAAAAAATTTAAAAATTTTGTAATTTTAATTTTTTTTAGATTAATGCAAAAACCGCAAATGCTTCTGAGATTATTCCACAAGTCAAGATTTTCAAACACTTTATTAAATAGCAAAAACAGATTTTATATTTTGCGTATTAGAAGAAATATTAAACGTTTTTAGTATTTCAATGCAAAAAAGATTTTCTAAATATGAAAAAAAAAATGAATTTCTCAGATATTAATAAGTTTTTATAAATATTTTTAATGTTATATATATATTTCAACTATGCTGAATTTAGTGGTGATGCCCATTTTTTATGAAAATCAATCAAACCTGTCAAAAAATTGATTTAACTTATGACAGCTTGTCTCAAAGAAAACTTTTTATCTAAATTATTATGTAAAGTTTCTTACACATATATACCCTTTTCAAGTATGCTGAATTCAGTCGTGATATTCATTTTTTATGAAAATCAATAAAACCTGTCAAAAAATTGATTTATATTTGACAGCTCATCTCAAAAAAGAACTTTTTATCTAAATAATTGTATAAAGTTTATTGTACAAATATACCAATTTTCAAGTATGCTAGATTCAGTGGTGGGATTTAACCGTCTTTTTGTTAACCCGTTAAAAGATCGACTAATTTTTCTTAACCGATCGATTAACTGCTTAATTTTTGTAATATGATATATAAATGTAAAATACATCATTTGAAGCGGGGGAGGCTTTTTTTTTATAATTTAAAATGTTATTTTAAAAGAATTTGTGTCTAAAACTCAACCGTAAAAAATAAAAGTAATATGGAAATAGTAAAGTCTTCTTGCAAGCAAGCAAACAAATCAATAAAATAAAAAAGATACAAAATTGAAAAAATTCAAAATTATTGGTAGAGCGAAAGGCTTTTTTTACTTGCCTTAAAATCGCATCTGAGAGGGGGCCTTGCCCGTTCCCGGTTGTGCGTTTCTGATTTATAGAATAACTATCTTTATAAAGAGAACAAAAAAAATTAATTAAAACAAATATAAAAAATTGTAACAATTGGACATTATAGTTTCGGAGTATAAATTGCCTTGAAAAAGGAGTTTATACTCCGAAACGAGTCCGCAAAATCAGCAATAAATTGTCCAGTTTTTACAATTTTTTATATTTGTTATAATTATTTCACCTCAATGGGCATCTCATCTGTCAAAGCTTTTGTTTCTAAGAAAAAATTAAATCATTTTTTATTTAAAAATTTTTTGCCCTTTTGAAAATATTGTTTTAAACAACAAAGAGCATCAATAATCTCATAGGATAAACTCTTCCTTAACTTATGGTAATAATCTTACGAGGAGTAGAAAGAGTCTTTCAGCTTCCACACGTGTTGGTTTAATTGTGCACAGAGCTAGGTATAATGATTCCAATTGATTTCCACGTTCTTTTTGTAATTTAAAAAGTTCAAACTCGCTTTCTATGTCGAATTTTTTTGGCTTGTGGAACATGCATCATATTTTCCATTTCTTCCAAATATTCGGTATAACAGTCTTCAGTTGATTTCATTTTTTGCCTCACTTCCTTGTAAACATCACTAAGTTGTAATTCATGTTCCTCAGTTTCAGTAGTAGGTGGAAATAATCTTTGAAAAATACCTTGCCATTTGTTTGATATCAGCATCTTCACTTAAACTTTGTTCAGGATTATGAAGATATTTTAATACAAATATATTTTTATCAGTTATATCTTTTCCTCAGTGTTTGATTCAACTCTATTCGTTGGGTATGATTGCAGGATTTAAGTTTTCTTGAAAGAAAATTTATAAATATATCACATTTTAACAGATTACTGTCGATTGAGCATATATTGTTTAGTACATTCTCTACTTACTGGACAATGTCTTCTATCACTTGCCATTCTTCTTGATTTAGTAATAAATTTTCAGCACCATGAATTTTCATTAGAGCATAGCAAATACATGCTTTCACCATTATTATCCTTTTTAGCATTGCAACTATACTGTTCCACCTGGTTTTGCAATCTAGCACCAAATTAAAATTTTTGCCTAACTCTTGCTTCACTATATTATCTTGTATCATATCGTTTTTGACTGGTGACTTTCTAAAGAGTTTACAATTTTTTCTTATTTTTTCAATTACAATCGAATAGTCTTCGCGTATCTTTGGAATCGATAGAGAACAATCAGTTTCAAGTGAAAACTCGCTATAATGTGATGAAACTTCTACATTTTAACCCTATTAGTGCTGGGGGGGGGGCGTAAAACGAACATAGCCCCCCCCCCCCCGCCCTTCACTAAAAAATTAATTGTAGAAAATTGGCTGAATCATATCCCTTCAAATTTGGTGACTTTTCCTAAAATTGCTAGCTGCATCTTTTGAAACCATTTTCATGGTAGTTGAATGACCCCTTCATGTTCAAAACTGTCAATCAAAATAAAAAATTAAAATTTTTCAGCAAAATTTTGACATTATCTGTACTTAACCTTATAACTTAGGATCTATATTATATAATACCCTGAAAATTTATAATTATATACAGTTTGGAACGCATAACACTTTATATATTTAATTTTTTCAATAATCATGGCTATTTTTTAGAAAATGTCAATCAAAATTTTGATTGATCAAAAATATATCTAATAAAATATACCTTCAAATTTTACATAAAATATATGTTTTTATACTAAATCGGTCATGCTGTTTTCATTTCTGGACTCATTTTTTACATTTAGGATTTGAAAATACCTATGAGTAGTAATCAAATTTGCGGTTTACTTCTGAAAATTGTCTCCAAAAACATTCCTTCACATTTTACATAAAATATATGCGTTATACTAAATCGGCGATGCTGGTTTCATTTCTGGACTCGTTTTTTACATTTAGGATCTGAAAATACCTATAAGTGTTAATCAAATTTGCGGTTTACTTCTAAAAATTATCTCCAAAAACATTCATTCAAATTTAACAATGAAATATACGTGTTATACTAAATCGGCCATGCTGGTTTCATTTATGGACTCATTTTTTACGTTTAGGATGTGAAAATACCTATAAGGGTTAATCAAATTTGCGGTGCTGTTTTCATTTCTGAACTCATTTTTCACATTTAGAGGTTTTAAAATATCAGTCAAAATTTGCGGTTTACTTCTAAAAGCTATCTCCAAAAATATTCTCTCAATTTTACATGAAATATTTGTTTTTAT
The DNA here is from genome assembly GCA_030549495.1 of Nectonema munidae. Classification (NCBI taxonomy): domain Eukaryota; kingdom Metazoa; phylum Nematomorpha; class Nectonematoida; family Nectonematidae; genus Nectonema; species Nectonema munidae. Next base: position 32,768 of record JAUIRK010000036.1, on the reverse strand, counting down.
GCCAAATCAATCATGCTGTTTTCATTTTTGAACTCATTTTTTACATTTAGGATTTGAAAATACCTATAAGCATAAATCAAATTTGCGGTTTACTTCTGAAAATTGTCTCCAAAAATATTCTCTTGAAATATATGTTTTTATAGCAAATCAATCATGCTGTTTTCATTTCTGAACTAATTTTTTACATTTAGGATGTGAAAATACCTATAAGAGTTAATCAAATTTGCGGTTTACTTCTAAAAATTGTCTACAAAAACATTCATTCAAATTTTACAATTAAATATATGTTTTTATACCAAATCAACCATGCTAGTTTCATTTATGGACTCAATTTTTGCAGTTTGAATTTGAAAATACATATAAGTATCAATTAAATTTGCGTTTAGTTCTAAAATTTGTTTTTATAGCAAATAGATCATGATGATTTCATTTCTGAACACAGTTTTCGCATTTAGAGGTTTTACTGCTAGTGTCAATCAAATTTGCAGTTTATGTCTGAAAACTATATCCCAAAATATTCTTTCTAATTTTACATGAAATATATGTTTTTATACCAATTCGACCATGATAATTTTTATTTCTGAAATCATTTTTTTGCATTTAGAGGTTTTAAATGTCTGAAAGTGTCAATCAAATTTTCGATTTACGTCTAATGTCTACAGAAATATTTTTGAAATTTAAATAAAATATCTGTTTTTATGCCAAATGGAAGATGCTGGTTTCATTTTTGGACTCAGGTTTGGAATTTATGGTTTTAAAGTATCTGAAAGCTTGAATCAGATTTGCGGTTTACTTCTAGATACTGTCTTCAAAAATATTTTCAAAAAAATAAAATATCTATTTTATAAAAAATCAACTATGTTTATTTTATTTCTGTACTGGATTTTGGATAATACGGTTAAAAAATATCTCGAAGTGGCAATTGAATTAGTAATGTATGCCTGAAAATCAGTTCTGTAAAAAAATTTCCCTTTACAAGTAAAGAACCCTTTACAAGAACGATCTCAAGCGACCAAAAGTCTTCATTCCCATGTAAATTAATGATCATGTAAGATTTATTTTGTTTTGACGTGAATTCATCAAGAGTAAGAGAAAATCTTTCTCTGTCTTTCACTTTTTCTTTCAAGTATTGCTTCAGTTTATCTTTTTGTTTAAAATAAAAATTCATCATCATTTTTCTTACAGTGTGTGAGTAGAAGGTGGAGCTTTGTCATACTTTTCTCTACGTAAATTTTCTTGAATGAAGCGACAAGTTGCAATGGATGTAAAAGACAGGCCATAATAACAGGGCATTTCAGAAATTTCCTCTTCGATTGATTTCTTTGCCAAAAATTGCTCTATGATTTTGATTTTCTTAGAAAAAGGAAGTTTCATTTTTCAGAATATTGGGAACATTTTTCTAATGGAAAATAAGGGTTGATGTAGAACTTCCAGCGCATTTAAAAATCCAAATCTTTTGCATAGTTGAAGCCATATAATTAAACAAATTAAAGTTTAACATTTGTTTGGAAGAGCAAACGAATAAAATTGAAATTAGCAGTTTATACGAAAAACTATATGACAATTGATTCACTAATGAATGTTTCATGGGTCTTCATCTCTACATATGTTTTATATTCGATAGTCAAGAGAAATGATAATAATTTATCACACTAATCATTTCTGTTAATTATTGCTTCACTAAAAAATTAATTGTAGAAAATTGGTTGAATGATATCCCATCAAATTTTGTGACTTTTCCAAAAATCGTTAGCTGCATCTTTTGAAACCATTTTCATGGTAGTTGAATTTCATGAATGAAAAGTTTCCACCTTCTTCATCTAAAAGATTCTCACTTTCACCCAAAAGGAAAAATATGGAAAAATTCAATTTAAGTTTAAAATTATCTTGATAGTGACAAATTTTCAGATTTCCTACGCATCTTAGTTAAATGATAACTGTCATCCTAGATGATAAGCTATAGATTTAAAGATTTTTCATTTGTAGAATGGGAACTCCTTTTTCACAGTGAAAATCTTTTTTTGAAGCATCCAAAATTAGAGCATTACACCACTTCCTAGTTCATTAGAAAATGGTAGATTTTCCATTTAGTCAAGATACATATATTTTTTTAATTATTATATTTGATCACACGTTCTCTTTCCAATTATTTTTCAGGTTGCTTCCTCCTCTCAAACTAATCTTTTACAGAACTGATTTTCAGGCATACATCACTAATTCAATTGCCCCTTCCAGATATTTTTTAAACGTATTGGCCAAAATGGAGTACAGAAATAAAATAAGAATAATCGATTTATGTATAAAAACCTATATTTTATTTTTTTGAAAATATTTTTGAAGACAGTATCTAGAAGTAAATCGCAAATCTGATTAAAGCTTTCAGATTTTTTAAAACCATAAATGTCAAAACTGAGTCAAAAAATGAAACCAGCATCTTCCATTTGGTGTAAATGCAGATATTTTATTTAAATTTCAAAAATATTTTTGTAATTAGACGTAAATAGAACATTTGATTACACTTTCAGACATTTTAGAACCTCTAAATGCAAAAACTGATTCAGAACTAAAACTAGGGTAATCTTTTACTTTACGGTTCTGTCAATCAAAAAATTTCTTTGACAAATAATTGGCTGTTGTGATGTCAATCAAACTATACATTAGTAAACTCTATCATAATATAAAGATTAAGAAAAATATTTTTATAGATTTCAAATTTAATTAGAATTCATTAACTATATTTTACTAAAGATCCTAGATTTAATTTACATTAGTATCGTGTCAGTAAATAAAAAAAAATTAGAATTTTTTTTTTATAGATTTCAAATTTAACTATTTAAATATTTTACTAGAGATTCTAGATTTAATTTACATTAAAGTATGAGAGTAAATAAAAAAATATATTTAATTTATAAATAAAAAATACATACTTTATCTCTGTTCAATACTTTGAGGTTGCAATAAATCTAGAATTTAAAAACAGAAAATAATTTTGCTTTTGGAAAATGGCTTCTCCAAACGAACACTTCTAAATATGATTTGAATATTTCGTTGGAGGTGCCAAACTGTCTTTTAAATTTTCCTTTGGCCCGCATCCAAAGATTTTCAATGTTTTGCGTTGAATGTTCATATCATTTGGGTCAACAAAATTACGTTGGTGTATCACTACCCAATGATCATAAACTCCATTATTATAGTTAGAAATTTTCCTGTAAGCAGGCCATCCGTCAGAAATAATAATGGAACCTGGTAGTATGTGTCTTTGTATAATTTGTGGAAGAGTTGTTTCGCTCCTATCTTCAACTTCAACTAAAAAACATTTCTTACTATTTCTTTCAATTGCTCCAAACAGAGCAATGACCTTCTCTCTAAGTACCTCTGTGATATTTTCTATGAAAAAACTTGCTTTCATCAATTTCTACTATAATTTGTTCAAAGTTTTCATCAAAACCTCCAACAGTTAGACTATTTCTTTCAACCCAACTTGAAGCAATCTCACAGCAGTTCGTCCACTTCCAATAGATGCTTCATGAATAATAGCGTCTAATGAATACTCACGACACCATCCATAAATGAACAAAATCATAGAATTTAAGGTGAGGTGGATTTTTGCAAAAAAAAAGATCCTGTCGCAACGTCTTTTTTTACCACAAACATAACATTTCCAACAATATCCATCAGATACATCATTTCTCTTTATTAATTTACAATTTTGTAGGCATTCATTGCATTGGAAAATATTCAAAATAACTTTGTGCTAAGCAAACCAAAATTTCTAATTTATCATTTGAATTTAAAACTTGTAACAAAGAAGAAAAATTCCAAATTTCAGATAAAATTGTATTCTCACTCAGAGTAGTAACCGTAAGATTCATTCATTTCAGATGAAAATGAATTGATAGAACAGATGATGAAAGAAAATATACTTATTACGCTCGTGTCAAAACAACTCGTCAAATTATACATGTCGCTGATCGATTTGAGCGAGTGTAGACTGTAGCATATGTGGGTGAATTTGGTTATATTTTCCGTGTATTGTTTCTTATTTGTTTGGATGCATATGTTCAAGTAATAACTACAAAAGAATGTTTTTGTTATTCAAACGCATACAAAACACATCCATACACTTATGAACTGCTACCTATGCTGAGCGAAACATCTTATAAGAATAGAACCAGAACCACACAACATAAATACAAACGCTATACGTAAATCAATCAGATACAAGCTCGGTGTGTTTTGCTATAAATTGATGAAATGTTTTGATACGAGCATAACAAATTTGTTTTCCTACGACCTACATCAATAATTGTTTCACTTTTTTCAGAAGTGAATGCAGTTACTGACTACTCTGAGTCAACACGAAATTTTATCTAAAAATTGAAACTTCTGGTTTTTATTTCACGAATGATGAATTGGATTTGTAAAATAGTTAATAAAACTATACATTACTATTCTTTTGTGCTTCACTTTGTTTTTAAACTCTTTGAAGGAATTATGTAACCTCAAGTATTGAATAGAAATAAAGTATGTATTTTTATTTTTAACTCATTTTTATAATTTTTTTTTGATTTATTCACTTATTTTTTTAAATTATATCTAGAATCTTTAGTAAAATATATTCAATGAAATTCTATTATAGTTTGAATTCGATAAAAAAAAGTTTTTTTTTGTATCAAATGTTTGCTTACTAAGTAATGTAAAATAAATATATTATTTATTCATTTAGATATATGTTGTAATTTTTATGCTTTATAGCATTGCTTATATATTAAACTACTTAAAAAGTATAGTTTGATTGATATCACAACAGCCAATAATTTGAACTTTATAATGTTGTTTATGATTTTCAAGATTCCCAACTAAATCTTGTACCTTTTATAACACTGAATGCGCCCACAGGACTCCAACGCGAGACCACAAAATAAAAAAGATGACCAACTAATGAGCCAAAGTTAAAAGCCTTTACTGTTACTTTTAGTTTTTCTCTAAAGAGAAGATCAAAGATCAAAGTTCAACGTAACCATTATTATTGGACCAGATTTGGCAAAGTTTTTGGTGTAGCCTTCAAATATATCTGAGAATGAAAAACAATTTTTTTTCTAAAATATGTTTTCCTGAATTTATGTTATCTTTTATATAATTCTTTAACATTTCAAAGATGCCGACACAAAAGACACACATGCTACTTTTGGGACAATGTTATCACACTGTTCCACAAAGGGTTCCCGATAAAATATCACTGATTTCGACTCTCATAACCCCCTTTTCAGCCAATATCACGTGTAAAGCGTTCAACCTTTACCCCACTTGAAAAAAAGATTTCTAATACAGGCATATATTATATTTAGCTAGGGATTCACTTTTATACAACAATTCGAAATTTCACTCAGAAAAAAAATCCTACAAGCAGACTCCTACAGAGGCCAGATTACCGACTATGCCTAACCTAGCTCGTAACATGAATCTGTATTAGAAAAAAACTTATTAATATAGCTTATTATTCGTAAAATGTCGTAGGAAGCTTCTTAATAGCTATAATCTGTTGGATTGTTTATTTAGTAAATCACATTTCGGATAAAATTCCGTTTTTAAGACTTGTTGGCTCAAGAGATAAGATGTTTACTTCTACAAATTTATGAAATAAATTCCACAATAATCTTTCGAGGATCAAGACTAATCATCGACTATACATTTCTTGACACATTTGGTGCAAAGTGTTTAAAGTGTTAAACAAAGCGTAAATGAAAGCGCCAAAAAGCATTAAACCATGTTCGCTTTAAATCTATCCTTAAGGCATTGTTGGTTCTCCAAAATTTATCATCATTTTTTTCAATGAGTTTTTTCATTCTAAGGTGTTCTGGTGTCCCATTGTGCATGAAAGGATTTTTAAAATGAAAACGGAACATATATAATATCAAAAAAGCTAACAAATAAAAACTAAGCTTCTTACTTATCACAAAACGTATAGCGGAGAGAAATGAACTTAAATGGGATAGCACAAATCGTTGTTGAGTGATTTGAAAAATGAGCTTGAATTTATTATTATATATCATTATCATTATTATTCATTAATAACAAGCTCGCACAAGAGCATGCTGCGCTTCTTACTTGACAAAGAAGAAATTTTGAGAGCTACTTCCTCCTTTCGAAGTGTCGTAGCGCATGAAGAAGACGATATTCGATTGATTTTTTTCCATCTCGATTTCAGTTTATTGAAAGCTCCTTGCGTTTCTTTTGTCTGCAAGCAATGCAAAGTTTACCTCGCTTAGCGCATGCAGTCATCTCAAGTGTTGCGCTATGCTGCTTCAGGAAGTTACTCTGGCATGGCTCGGAAATGCTTTTCCAATTGAAACAGGAATTAGAAAAGTGATCAATTTTGGCATTTTACATACCATTTCTAATTCCATTTTGTCCTTTTGCAATTCTCTTTAGAAATTCAATGTAACACGAATTTGTTGAACTTCATGATAGATAATAAAAACCTAGGTATGATACTATTCTTAAAAGCGGATGCATCGGAGATATTATCATTAGAAAAAATTGTTATCAAGTTATGGGATTTTGCAATGAAATTTTTGAACCCTCTTAAAATTCTATAAACATATGTTAATAAATTCTGCCATTTTATGCGTTCCATCTTCTTCATATGTTTCCTCCTTTAAACTAAAATATTCAGAAATATCTGAGAAGATGAATTGATACTGTATGTCAAGTACTCAAATATGTATCAATATAAAAATTGAAATATAATAATTGATTATAATTTAAATTTTAAAAAAGTTTAAGCTTGTCAAACGTGGGCTGCAAAAGAATGATAAAATCAATCATGAAGAAATTTAAATAAAATTTTTTTCTGGATAGAAAATTATATATACGCATACTTAGAGTTGACCATTCTCAAAAGTCTTATTTGCTTCAAACAATATCCAAGTTAGAACAGATTGAACACATCAATCTCTAGACATGGAACGCTTCGATGCGCCTAAAAGACTTCAAAGCAAAGGAAATTTTGGCGAAGGCTTTCGTCTCAGTAGTGATTTCACGCGAAAGCTTTCCTAACGATAAGAATCTACCAAAAAGTCAAGCTAGTTGCATATAAACAATTCAACACCTTCTATTACTTATCTTATTTTTGAAATGTTTTTCTTGAAACCAACTAATCAAAAATACAAAGAAGAACATTTACAGGCCCTTGTCTTTCATTTTACTCAATAAAATATGAAACTTTATGTTGATAACTATTTTCAAATGTTAAACAAGAAGACAATTTTATCAACAGCTTATCTTAATAACCTAGGTGCTTATTCCTGCTAATTGAATGAAATTTTAAAGACCTATATACTTGGAAAGCTTCCATTTTTGAATTGGATGAAGTTATAGGCCCTATATTTAGATTGATTTTAATTTTTTATATTATGAAATTTTTTGAAATTTTAAAATAAAAGCAAACAAGTTCCATTTTTGAAGAAAATATGTCTTATTTTTATATTTTTTTATAAGGGTTATTTTTAGATATATTTTGACTTTATCAAAATTTTCTTTTTTTATAATAATTTACTGACTATATTACTTATAAATAAAAAATTAAAAAAATTATAATATTATAAAATTAAAAATATTAAAGTATTGTTATTTTTTGGATAGATTAAAAATTATTTTGTTAGTTTGATGAATAAAAATTTTTTTTTAATTTTTTTGAATGAAGATTGATGATCAATTGCTGAAAAGTTTAACTTTCCCCAATAAAAAATACTTAACCCTAATTCTATTGGCCTTCCTTGGAGGTTTATTTAGGGTAATGGATTCGATTATTTTTTGTGATTGTTATTCGGAATATTCTCTGCCGGCGTTATGCTACAAGTCAAGCTGAACAGTAAACATATGTGTTATATGGATTATTTATCTCGAATGTATCATTTATCGTGAATTGATAATTTTGCATCCCTGGCTAATTGAATGCGTTGGATAATTTGGCGACAAAGGATGCTTTATGAAATTTTTTTTATGATTGAATCGATACGGTTATGAGGAATTCCTATTTCAATTTAGTATGTTTATTTATTGTTATTCAAAATACCCGCTTAAATGCTTTTTTTTAAAATTATTTTTAACTAAATTTGTGAATGACTTTTAAGAGAGAGAGAGTATAAAAAATGGTTTTTTATTTATCTTTCGGAATGTGGCACAAATGGAATTGAAAGTGAAAAAATGTAACTTTTTATTCATCAAAGTTTAGCCACTCCTCGCCATTTGGATTCCCCGTTGAACTACAAAGTTTTCTGATTTTCATTCGCTACACAAAAAAGAAGTTTTCTGATTCCCTTGTCCTATTTACATCCCATGATTTATTTCGTAAAGTACACTGTACATGAAAGTTCAGTGTTTTTTTAAATTTAGGAAGCTTTTTTTTATTTTAATTATAATTAAAAAAATGTTTACTTCAAAATTTTTTCTTAGATTCTCAACTTGGAAGATTTTTTTCAAAAAAACTTTTTAGCTGGTAGAATTATGATTTATAATCCATTAAATAGAAAGCTTACAAAACAATAGTAAAACCTCATTTCACTAATGTTTAACCATTTAGATGATAGCAATTTAACGATAATTTTACAGTACTGGTTCTAATCAAAATTAAGTTACTACGCGGTTGAAATCTAAGTACGCAAAAAATTTTATTTGTAGGTGAATGTCGCCGAAATATCATGTTCGGCATGAAATTTTTTTTCTAACTAAAATATAGGGGTTAAGGAAATGTATAAGCTGACTTTAAATTAGTAAAAATCTCCTATACCTTAAAAATTTGAAACGTGATTTTTAGGTCAATGAACTCTAAAGTGGGCTCATATAATGACACTTTGAATGCATGGATAAGTTAAAATATTTCCCCAAAAAATGAACTATATCTAAAAAAAAACACGGGAAATATAATAATTTTGGGGTCAATGAATTGAGTAGTTGGTCTTGGGTTAACATTAAAAAAATCTAAGTTTACTAGATTTAAGTTTACTAAGTTTACTGATACCAAATGTTATCTTAGCATAATCAAAAAGTGTTTTTTCGACATTTTTAAATATTTTTCAGGAAAAATGAAATCTTTATGCTCAGATTTTCACTGAAAAAATCATGCTAGCAAGTTTTATTTCAACTTGGTGACTGAAAACACTCCATTGAGCCTGAGTACAGTGGAATATTGGGAAAACATTGCACAAGGAGTTGCAGAGACTTGACAGCATTTGATGTATCATATATGAATCGCTGGACGTTAATCGATGCAAAAAACACATTTGTACTTCAGCATTTTTAGCATGCATAAACCTATCAGACAATCGATACAAATTGATACATCCATCACGCTTATCCCTATCTTTTTGCTTTTTTTTTGGTTTCGTGAAATGATGATTGTTTTGAGTATAACAATTTCAGCTCCAATCAATTAGCGGCTTCAGCACAATTTGACAGTGAAAAGAATTAAGAAGAAGAAATGTGTGAAACAAATCCTCACAAAAAAGTAAAGCTTCAAATATTAGATATTCTTGCTATGTTTTTAAACGAAGAGATTAGAGACATGTTTGTTGACATGTCAAATACATACGCTCTACAAAAAAAACGTTTGCTTGCATGTATCCCGTGATGAAATACTTTGTTTCATAGTCATATTAATTTGCTCAAGCTATGACTCCCTGCCAGGTTCTAGGTTATCCTGGAACAAGAAAGAAGAGTGCAACAACTCTTTGATTTCTTCATATCGATGCTGCGTAAGCGTTTTGAAGAGATCAAAAAATACCTTCACGTGTGTGATAACTCATCTCTTCTTGAAAAAGATAAATTTAACAAATTGCGTCCCCTGATAGAAAAGCTAAATTCAACTTTTTTTAAGTGGCCACCTTCATCTGAGTTTCATTGCATTGGTGAGACAATGATTGAATCTTTTGAAGTTCATTAGACAAAACAATTTCTCGGAGGAAAACCAATACGCTTTGGTTATAAACGATGGTCGCATTGTATCGCTCCTGGATATTGCGTTCCGTTTGACCTATACCAAGGAAAATATGTTGAAAGTCGTGAAAAAGAAAAATTTGGTCTAGGGGCCTCAGTAGTTTCGAACTTTTCCAATAAGTTAAATCAGCTGTGCCCAAATAATTATCACTATGTGTGTGTGATCATTTTTTTCATCGTATGACTTAGTTAACGAAATGCTTGCGATGGGAAAAAAGATAACTAGGACCATGCGCAGTTAAGTCCGCGAAAGAAAGATTTGAAAGAGAAGAAAAGAGGCTTCCATAAAATTTTATCATTTTTATTAGCAATTTCACATTCTGGCACAGACGATCCTTGTAATTTAATTTTTGTAATTTGGATTTTGTAATTTTAATTTTTTTTAGATTAATGCAAAAACCGCAAATGCTTCTGAGATTATTCCACAAGTGAAGGTTTTCAAACACTTTATTAAACAGCAAAAACAGATTTTATATTTTGCGGATTAGAATAAATATTAAACTTTTTTAGTAATTCAATGCAAAAAAGATTTTCTAAATATGAAAAAAAAGAATTTTTACTTTTAGCTACATTTTTAGATCCTCGATTTAAAATGACTTTTTTTTAAATTCTGAGTTAGAATCAAAAACTGAGCTTTGTTTTGTTTTTAATTGCCTAAAAATTTTTTTTACATAAATATGAAAAAAATAGAAGAACATGATTTCTTTGAAGATGAACAAAGCACTTCTCAAATTTCTGAAAGTAAAGAAGACGCTTCTCCTAAAGAAAAATTTTGTGTTTCATTAATTTTGATTGTTATTATGATGATCTATTGTCTTCAAAAAATACATCAAATAAAAATGAAGAAAATAAAAACTTATATCGTTCATCATTGTTAAACTTGTTTAAATAAAAAACTTTTAAATTTTTTAACCTATAAATTGGAGTTTAAAAAGTAAAATTTTTCATGTTACAATTTATTATGTTGTAAAGCATTATTATTGACAAGATAAATGAAACAACCTATAGTAAAACGAGGTATGAACTATTGACATTAGTATCGGTTTTTAGTTAAAAATCTGGAATCGGTACATCCCTACCTTTTACACATATATACCCTTTTCACGTATGCTGAATTCACTCGTGATATTCATTTTTTATGAAAATCAATCAAACCTGTCAATAAATTGATTTAACAAATGACAGCTCGTCTCAAAAAAAACTTTTATCTAAATAATTATGTAAAGTTTTTTACACATATATACCCTTTTCACGTATGCTGAATTCACTCGTGATATTCATTTTTTATGAAAATAAATAAAACCTGTCAAAAAATTGATTTAACATATGACAGCTCGTCTCAAAAAAAAGGTTTCATCTAAATAATTATGTAAAGTTTTTTACACATGTGTATACCCATTTTCAAATATGCTGAATTCAGTGGTGATATTCATTTTTTATGAAAATGAATCAAACCTGTCAAAAAATTGATCTAAATGTGACAGCACATCTCAAAAAGGAACTTTTTATCTAAATAATTATATAAAGTTTTTTACACATGTGTATACCCATTTTCAAATATGCTGAATTCAGTGGTGATATTCATTTTTTATGAAAATCAATAAAACCTGTCAAAAAATTGATTTAACATATGACAGCTCGTCTCAAAAAAACGTTTCATCTAAATAATTATGTAAAGTTTCTTACACATATATACCAATTTTCAAGTATGCTGAATTCAGTCGTGATATTTATTTTTTATGAAAATCAATAAAACATGTCAAAAAATTGATTTATATTTGACAGCTCATCTCAAAAAAGAACTTTTTATCTAAATAATTGTATAAAGTTTTTTGTACATATATACCAATTTTCAAGTATGCTAGATTCAGTGGTGGGATTTAACCATCTTTTTGTTAACCCGTTAAAAGATCGACTAATTTTTCTTAACCGATCGATTAACTTCTTAATTTTTGTAATATGATATATAAATGTAAAATAAATTATTTGAAGCGGGGGAGGCTTTTTTTTATAATTTAAAATGTTATTTTAAAAGAATTTGTGTCTAAAACTCAACCGTAAAAAAATGAAAGTAATATGGAAATAGTAAAGTCTACTTGCAAGCAAGCAAACAAATCAATGAAATAAAAAAGATACAAAATTGAAAAAATTCAAAATTATTGTTAGAGCGAAAGGCTTTTTTTACTTGCCTTAAAATCGCATCTGAGAGGGGGCCTTGCCCGTTCCCGGTTGTGCGTTTCTGATTTATAGAATAACTATCTTTATAAAGAGAACAAAAAAAATTAATTAAAACAAATATAAAAAATTGTAACAATTGGACATTATAGTTTCGGAGTATAAATTGCCTTGAAAAAGGAGTTTATACTCCGAAACGAGTCCGCAAAATCAGCAATAAATTGTCCAGTTTTTACAATTTTTTATATTTGTTATAATTATTTCACCTCAATGGACATCTCATCTGTCAAAGCTTTTGTTTCTAAGAAAAAATTAAATCATTTTTTATTTAAAAATTTTTTGCCCTTTTGAAAATATTGTTTTAAACAACAAAGAGCATCAATAATCTCATAGGATAAACTCTTCCTTAACTTATGGTAATAATCTTACGAGGAGTAGAAAAGAGTCTTTCAGCTTCCACACGTGTTGGTTTAATTGTGCATAGAGCTAGGTACAATGATTCCAATTGATTTCCACGTTCTTTTTGTGATTTAAAAAGTTCAAACTCGCTTTCTATGTCGAATTATTTTGGCTTGTGGAACATGCATCATCTTTTCCATTTCTTCCAAATATTCGGTATAACAGTCTTCAGTTGATTTCATTTTTTGCCTCACTTCCTTGTAAACATCACTAAGTTGTAATTCATGTTCCTCAGTTTCAGTAGTAGGTGGAAATAATCTTTGAAAAATACCTTGCCATTTGTTTGATATCAGCATCTTCACTTAAACTTTGTTCAGGATTATGAAGATATTTTAATACAAATATATTTTTATCAGTTATATCTTTTCCTCAGTGTTTGATCCAACTCTATTCGTTGGGTATGATTGCAGGATTTAAGTTTTCTTGAAAGAAAATTTATAAATATATCACATTTTAACAGATTACTGTCGATTGAGCATATATTGTTTAGTACATTCTCTACTTACTGGACAATGTCTTCTATCACTTGCCATTCTTCTTCATTTAGTAATAAATTTTCAGCACCATGAATTTTCATTAGAGCATAGCAAATACATGCTTTCACCATTATTATCCTTTTTAGCATTGCAACTATACTGTTCCCCCTGGTTTTGCAATCTAGCACCAAATTTAAATTTTTGCCTAACTCTTGCTTCACTATATTATCTTGTATCATATCGTTTTTGACTGGTGACTTTCTAAAGAGTTTACAATTTTTTCCTATTTTTTCAATTACAATCGAATAGTCTTCGCGTATCTTTGGAATCGATAGAGAACAATCAGTTTCAAGTGAAAACTCGCTATAATGTGATGAAACCTCTACATCTTAACCCTATTAGTGATGGGGGGGGGGGGGCGTAAAACGCCCCACCCCTTCACAAAAAAATTAATTGTAGAAAATTGGCTGAATCATATCCCTTCAAATTTGGTAACTTTTCCTAAAATCGCTAGCTGCATCTTTTGAAACCATTTTCATGGTAGTTGAATGACCCCTTCATGTTCAAAACTGTCAATCAAAATCAAAAATTAAAATTTTTCAGCAAAATTTTGACATTATCTGTACTTAACCTTATAACTTAGGATCTATATTATATAATATCCTAAAAATTTATAATTATATACAGTTTGGAACGCATAACACTTTATATATTTAATTTTTTCAATAATCATGGCTACTTTTTAGAAAATGTCAATCAAAATTTTGATTGATCAAAAATATATCTAATAAAATATACCTTCAAATTTTACATAAAATATATGTTTTTATACTAAATCGGTCATGCTGTTTTCATTTCTGTACTCATTTTTTACATTTAGGATTTGAAAATACCTATAAGTAGTAATCAAATTTGCGGTTTACTTCTGAAAATTGTCTCCAAAAACATTCCTTCACATTTTACATAAAATATATGCGTTATACTAAATCGGCGATGCTGGTTTCATTTCTGGACTCGTTTTTTACATTTAGGATCTGAAAATACCTATAAGTGTTAATCAAATTTGCGGTTTACTTCTAAAAATTGTCTCCAAAAACATTCATTCAAATTTAACAATGAAATATACGTGTTATACTAAATCGGCCATGCTGGTTTCATTTCTGGACTCAATTTTGGCAGTTTGAATTTGAAAATACATATAAGTATCAATTAAATTTGCGTTTAGTTCTAAAATTTGTTTTTATAGCAAATAGATCATGATGATTTCATTTCTGAACACAGTTTTCGCATTTAGAGATTTTACTGCTAGTGTCAATCAAATTTGCAGTTTATGTCTAAAAACTATATCCCAAAATATTCTTTCTAATTTTACATGAAATATATGTTTTTATACCAATTCGACCATGATAATTTTTATTTCTGAAATCATTTTTTGCATTTAGAGGTTTTAAATGTCTGAAAGTGTCAATCAAATTTTCGATTTACGTCTAATGTCTACAGAAATATTTTTGAAATTTAAATAAAATATCTGTTTTTATGACAAATGGAAGATGCTGGTTTCATTTTTGGACTCAGGTTTGGCATTTATGGTTTTAAAGTATCTGAAAGCTTGAATCAGATTTGCGGTTTACTTCTAGATACTGTCTTCAAAAATATTTTCAAAAAAATAAAATATCTATTTTATACCAAATCAACTATGCTTATTTTATTTCTGTACTGGATTTTGGATAATACGGTTAAAAAATATCTCGAAGTGGCAATTGAATTAGTAATGTATGCCTGAAAATCAGTTCTGTAAAAAAATTTCCCTTTACAAGTAAAGAACCCTTTACAAGAACGATCTCAAGCGACCAAAAGTCTTCATTCCCATGTAAATTAATGATCATGTAAGATTTATTTTGTTTTGACGTGAATTCATCAAGAGTAAGAGAAAATCTTTCTCTGTCTTTCACTTTTTCTTTCAAGTATTGCTTCAGTTTATCTTTTTGTTTAAAATAAAAATTCATCATCATTTTTCTTACAGTGTGTGAGTAGAAGGTGGAGCTTTGTCATACTTTTCTCTACGTAAACTTTCTTGAATGAAGTGGCAAGTTGCAATGAATGTAAAAGACAGGCCATAATAACAGGGCATTTCAGAAATTTCCTCTTCGATTGATTTCTTTGCCAAAAATTGCTCTATGGTTTTGATTTTCTTAGAAAAAGGAAGTTTCATTTTTCAGAATATTGGGAACATTTTTCAAATGGAAAATAAGGGTTGATGTAGAACTTCCAGCGCATTTAAAAATCCAGATCTTTTGCATAGTTGAAGCCATATAATTAAACAAATTAAAGTTTAACATTTGTTTGGAAGAGCAAACGAATAAAATTGAAATTAGCAGTTTATACGAAAAACTATATGACAATTGATTCACTAATGAATGTTTCATGGGTCTTCATCTCTACATATGTTTTATATTCGATAGTCAAGAGAAATGATAATAATTTATCACACTAATCATTTCTGTTAATTATTGCTTCACTAAAAAATTAATTGTAGAAAATTGGTTGAATGATATCCCATCAAATTTTGTGACTTTTCCAAAAATCGCTAGCTGCATCTTTTGAAACCATTTTCATGGTAGTTGAATTTCATGAATGAAAAGTTTCCACCTTCTTCATCTAAAAGATTCTCACTTTCACCCAAAAGGAAAAATATGGAAAAATTCAATTTAAGTTTAAAATTATCTTGATAGTGACAAATTTTCAGATTTCCTACGCATCTTAGTTAAATGATAACTGTCATCCTAGATGATAAGCTATAGATTTAAAGATTTTTCATTTGTAGAAGAGGAACTCCTTTTTCACAGTGAAAATCTTTTTTTGAAGCATCCAAAATTAGAGCATTACACCACTTCCTAGTTCATTAGAAAATGGTAGATTTTCCATTTAGTCAAGATACATATATTTTTTTAATTATTATATTTGATCACACGTTCTCTTTCCAATTATTTTTCAGGTTGCTTCCTCCTCTCAAACTAATCTTTTACAGAACTGATTTTCAGGCATACATCACTAATTCAATTGCCCCTTCCAGATATTTTTTAAACGTATTGGCCAAAATGGAGTACAGAAATAAAATAAGAATAATCGATTTATGTATAAAAACCTATATTTTATTTTTTTGAAAATATTTTTTAAGACAGTATCTAGAAGTAAATCGCAAATCTGATTGAAGCTTTCAGATTTTTTAAAACCATAAATGTCAAAACTGAGTAAAAAAATGAAACCAGCATCTTCCATTTGGTATAAATGCAGATATTTTATTTAAATTTCAAAAATATTTTTGTAATTAGACGTAAATAGAACATTTGATTACACTTTCAGACATTTTAGAACCTCTAAATGCAAAAACTGATTCAGAACTAAAACTAGGGTAATCTTTTACTTTACGGTTCTGTCAATCAAAAAATTTCTTTGACAAATAATTGGCTGTTGTGATGTCAATCAAACTATACATTAGTAAACTCTATCATAATATAAAGATTAAGAAAAATATTTTTATAGATTTCAAATTTAATTAAAATTCATTAACTATATTTTACTAAAGATCCTAGATTTAATTTACATTAGTATCGTGTCAGTAAATAAAAAAAAATTAGAATTTTTTTTTTATAGATTTCAAATTTAACTATTTAAATATTTTACTAGAGATTCTAGATTTAATTTACATTAAAGTATGAGAGTAAATAAAAAAATATATTTAATTTATAAATAAAAAATACATACTTTATCTCTATTCAATACTTTGAGGTTGCAATAAATCTAAAAAACAGAAAATAATTTTGCTTTTGGAAAATGGCTTCTCCAAACGAACTATTATTATTATTATTATTTTATTATTATTATTTTTGAATAATTCGTTGGAGGTGCCAAACTGTCTTTTAAATTTTCCTTTGGCCCGCATCCAAAGATTTTCAATGTTTTGCGTTGAATGTTCATATCATTTGGGTCAACAAAATTACGTTGGTGTATCACTACCCAATGATCATAAACTCCATTATTATAGTTAGAAATTTTCCTGTAAGCAGGCCATCCGTCAGAAATAATAATGGAACCTGGTAGTATGTGTCTTTGTATAATTTGTGGAAGAGTTGTTTCGCTCCTATCTTCAACTTCAACTAAAAAACATTTCTTACTATTTCTTTCAATTGCTCCAAACAGAGCAATGACCTTCTCTCTAAGTACCTCTGTGATATTTTCTATGAAAAAACTTGCTTTCATCAATTTCTACTATAATTTGTTCAAAGTTTTCATCAAAACCTCCAACAGTTAGACTATTTCTTTCAACCCAACTTGAAGCAATCTCACAGCAGTTCGTCCACTTCCAATAGATGCTTCATGAATAATAGCGTCTAATGAATACTCACGACACCATCCATAAATGAACAAAATCATAGAATTTAAGGTGAGGTGGATTTTTGCAAAAAAAAAGATCTTGTCGCAACGTCTTTTTTACCACAAACATAACATTTCCAACAATATCCATCAGATACATCATTTCTCTTTATTAATTTACAATTTTGTAGGCATTCATTGCATTGGAAAATATTAAAAATAACTTTGTGCTAAGCAAACCAAAATTTCTAATTTATCATTTGAATTTAAAACTTGTAACAAAGAAGAAAAATTCCAAATTTCAGATAAAATTGTATTCTCACTCAGAGTAGTAACCGTAAGGTTCATTCATTTCAGATGAAAATGAATTGATAGAACAGATGATGAAAGAAAATATACTTATTACGCTCGTGTCAAAACAACTCGTCAAATTATACATGTCCCTGATCGATTTGAGCGAGTGTAGACTGTAGCATATGTGGGTGAATTTGGTTATATTTTCCGTGTATTGTTTCTTATTTGTTTGGATGCATATGTTCAAGTAATAACTACAAAAGAATGTTTTTGTTATTCAAACGCATACAAAACACATCCATACACTTATGAACTGCTACCTATGCTGAGCGAAACATCTTATACGAATAGAACCAGAACCACACAACATAAATACAAACGCTATACGTAAATCAATCAGATACAAGCTCTGTGTGTTTTGCTATAAATTGATGAAATGTTTTGATACGAGCATAACAAATTTGTTTTCCTACGACCTACATCAATAATTGTTTCACTTTTTTCAGAAGTGAATGCAGTTACTGACTACTCTGAGTCAACACGAAATTTTATCTAAAAATTGAAACTTCTGGTTTTTATTTCACGAATGATGAATTGGATTTGTAAAATAGTTAATAAAACTATACATTACTATTCTTTTGTGCTTCACTTTGTTTTTAAACTCTTTAAAGGAATTATGTAACCTCAAGTATTGAACAGAAATAAAGTATGTATTTTTATTTTTAACTCATTTTTATAATTTCTTTTTGATTTACTCACTTATTTTTTGTAAATTATATCTAGAATCTTTAGTAAAATATATTCAATGAAATTCTATTATAGTTTGAATTCGATAAAAAAAAGTTTTTTTTGTATCAAATGTTTGCTTACTAAGTAATGTAAAATAAATATATTATTTATTCATTTAGATGTATGTTGTAATTTTTATGCTTTATAGCATTGCTTATATATTAAACTACTTAAAAAGTATAGTTTGATTGATATCACAACAGCCAATAATTTGAACTTTATAATGTTGTTTATGATTTTCAAGATTCCCAACTAAACCTTGTACCTTTTATAACACTGAATGCGCCCACAGGACTCACTCACAACGCGAGACCACAAAATAAAAAAGATGACCAACTAATGAGCCAAAGTTAAAAGCCTTTACTGTTACTTTTAGTTTTTCTCTAAAGAGAAGATCAAAGATCAAAGTTCAACGTAACCATTATTATTGGACCAGATTTGGCAAAGTTTTTGGTGTAGCCTTCAAATATATCTCAGAATGAAAAACAATTTTTTCTTCTAAAATATGTTTTCCTGAATTTATGTTATCTTTTATATAATTCTTTAACATTTCAAAGATGCCGACACAAAAGACACACATGCTACTTTTGGGATAATGTTATCACACTGTTCCACAAAGGGTTCCCGATAAAATATCACTGATTTCGACTCTCATAACCCCCTTTTCAGCCAATATCATGTGTAAAGCGTTCAACCTTTACCCCACTTGAAAAAAAGATTTCTAATACAGGCATATATTATATTTAGCTAGGGATTCACTTTTATACAACAATTCGAAATTTCACTCAGAAAAAAAATCCTACAAGCAGACTCCTACAGAGTCCAGATTACCGACTATGCCTAACCTAGCTCGTAACATGAATCTGTATTAGAAAAAAACTTATTAATATAGCTTATTATTCGTAAAATGTCGTAGGAAGCTTCTTAATAGCTATAATCTGTTGGATTGTTTATTTAGTAAATCACATTTCGGATAAAATTCCGTTTTTAAGACTTGTTCGCTCAAGAGCTAAGATGTTTACTTCTACAAATTTATGAAATAAATTCCACAATAATCTTTCGAGGACCCAAATATTCAAGACTAATCATCGACTATACATTTCTTGACACATTTGGTGCAAAGTGTTTAAAGTGTTAAACAAAGCGTAAATGAAAGCGCCAAAAAGCATTAAACCATGTTCGCTTTAAATCTATCCTTAAGGCATTGTTGGTTCTCCAAAATTTATCATCATTTTTTTTCAATGAGTTTTTTCATTCTAAGGTGTTCTGGTGTCCCATTGTGCATGAAAGGATTTTTAAAATGAAAACGAAACATATATAATATCAAAAAAGCTAACAAATAAAAACTAAGCTTCTTACTTATCACAAAACGTATAGCGGAGAGAAATGAACTTAAATGGGATAGCACAAATCGTTGTTGAGTGATTTGAAAAATGAGCTTGAATTTATTATTATATATCATTATCATTATTATTATTCATTAATAACAAGCTCGCACAAGAGCATGCTGCGCTTCTTACTTGACAAAGAAGAAATTTTGAGAGCTACTTCCTCCTTTCGAAGTGTCGTAGCGCATGAAGAAGACGATATTCGATTGATTTTTTTCCATCTCGATTTCAGTTTATTGAAAGCTCCTTGCGTTTCTATTGTCTGCAAGCAATGCAAAGTTTACCTCGCTTAGCGCATGCAGTCATCTCAAGTGTTGCGCTATGCTGCTTCTGGAAGTTACTCTGGCATGGCTCGGAAATGCTTTTCCAATTGAAACAGGAATTAGAAAAGTGATCAATTTTGGCATTTTATATACCATTTCTAATTCCATTTTGTCCTTTTGCAATTCTCTTTAGAAATTCAATGTAACACGAATTTGTTGAACTTCATGATAGATAATAAAAACCTAGGTATGATACTATTCTTAAAAGCGGATGCATCGGAGATATTATCATTAGAAAAAATTGTTATCAAGTTATGGGATTTAGCAATGAAATTTTTGAACCCTCTTAAAATTCTATTAACATATGTTAATAAATTCTGCCATTTTATGCGTTCCATCTTCTTCATATGTTTCCTCCTTTAAACTAAAATATTCAGAAATATCTGAGAAGATGAATTGATACTGTATGTCAAGTACTCAAATATGTATCAATATAAAAATTGAAATATAATAATTGATTATAATTTAAATTTTAAAAAAGTTTAAGCTTGTCAAACGTGGGCTGCAAAAGAATGATAAAATCAATCATGAAGAAATTTAAATAAAATTTTTTTCTGGATAGAAAATTATATATACGCATACTTAGAGTTGACCATTCTCAAAAGTCTTATTTGCTTCAAACAGTATCCAAGTTAGAACAGATTGAACACATCAATCTCTAGACATGGAACGCTTCGATGCGCCTAAAAGACTTCAAAGCAAAGGAAATTTTGGCGAAGGCTTTCGTCTCAGTAGTGATTTCACGCGAAAGCTTTCCTTCTCTAACGATAAGAATCTACCAAAAAGTCAAGCTAGTTGCATATAAACAATTCAACACCTTCTATTACTTATCCTATTTTTGAAATGTTTTTCTTGAAACCAACTAATCAAAAATACAAAGAAGAACATTTACAGGCCCTTGTCTTTCATTTTACTCAATAAAATATGAAACTTTATGTTGATAACTATTTTCAAATGGTAAACAAGAAGACAATTTTATCAACAGCTTATCTTAATAACGTAGGTGCTTATTCCTGCGAATTGAATGAAATTTTAAAGACCTATATACTTGGAAAGCTTCCATTTTTGAATTGGATGAAGTTAGAGGCCCTATATTTAGATTGATTTTAATTTTTTATATTATGAAATTTTTTGAAATTTTAAAATAAAAGCAAACAAGTTCCATTTTTGAAGAAAATATGTCTTATTTTTATATTTTTTTATAAGGATTATTTTTAGATATATTTTGACTTTATCAAAATTTTCTTTTTTTATAATAATTTATTGACTATATTACTTATAAATAAAAAATTAAAAAAAATTATAATATTATAAAATTAAAAATATTAAAGTATTGTTATTTTTTGGATAGATTAAAAATTATTTTGTTAGTTTGATGAATAAAAAAATTTATTTTTATTTTTTTGAATGAAAATTGATGATCAATTGCTGAAAAATTTAACTTTCCCCAATAAAAAATACTTAACCCTAATTCTATTGGCCTTCCTTGGAGGTTTATTTAGGGTAATGGATTCGATTATTTTTTGTGATTGTTATTCGGAATATTCTCTCCCGGCGTTATGCTACAAGTCAAGCTGAACAGTAAACATATGTGTTATATGGATTATTTATCTTGAATGTATCATTTATCGTGAATTGATCATTTTGCATCCCTGGCTAATTGAATGCGTTGGATAATTTGGCGACAAAAGATGCTTTATGAAATTTTTTTTATGATTGAATCGATACGGTTATGAGGAATTCCTATTTCAATTTAGTATGAAATACTAATTGAAATTTATACAATATTTATATACTAATGAAATTTTTGATGTTATTCAAAATACGCGCTTAAATGCTTTTTTTTTAAATTATTTTTAACTAAATTTGTGAATGACTTTTAAGAGAGAGAGAGTATAAAAAATGGTTTTTTATTTATCTTTCGGAATGTGGCACAAATGGATTTGAAAGTGAAAAAATGTAACTTTTTATTCATCAAAGTTTAGCCACTCCCCACCATTTGGATTCCCCGTTGAACTACAAAGTTTTCTGATTTTCTTTCGCTACACAAAAAAGAAGTTTTCTGATTCCCTTGTCCTATTTACATCCCATGATTTATTTCGTAAAGTACACTGTACATGAAAGTTCAGTGTTTTTTTAAATTTAGAAGGATTTTTTTAATTTTAATTATAATTAAAAAAATGTTTACTTCAAAATTTTTTCTTAGATTCTCAACTTGGAAGATTTTTTTCAAAAAAACTTTTTAGCTGGTAGAATTATGATTTATAATCCATTAAATAGAAAGCTTACAAAACAATAGTAAAACCTCATTTCACTAATGTTTAACCATTTAGATGGTAGCAATTTAACGATAATTTTACAGTAATGGTTCTAATCAAAATTAAGTTACTACGCGGTTGAAATCTAAGTACGCAAAAATTTTTATTTGTAGGTGAATGTCGCCGAAATATCATGTTCGGCATGAAAATTTTTTTCTAACTAAAATATAGGGGTTAAGGAAATGTATAAGCTGACTTTAAATTAGTAAAAATCTCCTATACCTTAAAAATTTGAAACGTGATTTTTAGGTCAATGAACTCTAAAGTGGGCTCATATAATGACACTTTGAATGCATGGCTAAGTTAAAATATTTCCCCAAAAAATGAACTATATCTAAAAAAAACACGGGAAATATAATAATTTTGGAGTCAATGAATTGAGTAGTTGGTCTTGGGTTAACATTAAAAAAATCTAAGTTTACTAGATTTAAGTTTACTAAGTTTACTGATACCAAATGTTATCTTAGCATAATCAAAAAGTGTTTTTTCGACATTTTTAAATATTTTTCAGGAAAAATGAAATTTTTATGCTCAGATTTTCACTGAAAAAATCATGCTAGCAAGTTTTATTTCAACTTGGTGACTGAAAACACTCCATTGAGCCTGTGTAGAGTGGAATTTTGGGAAAACATTGCACAAGGAGTTGCAGAGACTTGACAGCATTTGATGTATCATATATGAATCGCTGGACGTTAATCGATGCAAAAAACACAACATTTGTACTTCAGCATTTTTAGCATGCATATCATTTCAGACGATCAATACAAATTGATACATCCATCACGCTTATCCCTATCTTTTTGCTTTTTTTTTGGTTTCGTGAAATGATGATTGTTTTGAGTATAACAATTTCAGCTCCAATCAATTAGCGGCTTCAGCACAATTTGACAGTGAAAAGAATTAAGAAGAAGAAATGTGTGAAACAAATCCTCACAAAAAAGTAAAGCTTCAAATATTAGATATTCTTGTTATGTTTTTAAACGAAGAGATTAGAGACATGTTTGTTGACATGTCAAATACATACGCTCTACAAAAAAAACGTTTGCTTGCATGTATCCCGTGATGAAATACTTTGTTTCATAGGCATATTAATTTGCTCAAGCTATGACTCCCTGCCACGTTCCAGGTTATCCTGGAACAAGAAAGAAGACTGTAACAACTCTTTAATTTCTTCATATCGATGCGGCGTAAGCGTTTTGAAGAGATCAAAAAATACCTTCACGTGTGTGATAACTCATCTCTTCTTGAAAAAGATAAATTTAACAAATTGCGTCCCCTGATAGAAAAGCTAAATTCAACTTTTTTTAAGTGGCCACCTTCATCTGAGTTTCATTGCATTGGTGAGACAATGATTGAATCTTTTGAAGTTCATTAGACAAAACAATTTCTCTGAGGAAAACCAATACGCTTTGGTTATAAACATGGTCGCATTGTATCGCTCCTGGATATTGCGTTCAGTTTGACTTATACCAAGGAAAATATGTTGAAAGTCGTGAAAAAAAAAAATTTGGTCTAGGGGCCTCAGTAGTTTCGAACTTTTCCAATAAGTTAAATCAGCTGTGCCCAAATAATTATCACTATGTGTGTGTGATCATTTTTTTCATCGTATGACTTAGTTAACGAAATGCTTGCGATGGGAAAAAAGATAACTGGGACCATGCGCAGTTAAGTCCGCGAAAGAAAGATTTGAAAGAGAAGAAAAGAGGCTTCCATAAAATTTTATCATTTTTATTAGCAATTTCACATTCTGGCACAGACGATCCTTTATCTCATGTTGCAAGATATTCTCGTAAAGAAAGGAAGAAACTTCTCGTTTCCCAGCCGAATATTTTTAATTTTTACAGCAGTCAAATGCAATGGGTTGATCGAATGGATTAAAACATTGACCAATTCGAGGCAAAAAATGCTATTGGCCCATTTTGAGTCACTTGATCAATACGTCAGTATCTCAAGCGTGGCAAATATACGGATTGACTCCAAATCAAAAGATGGATCAATTGGGTTTTCTAAGAGCGCTCGTTGAAATTCTTTTGTCAAAGTTTGGAGTGCCATCTATGTCAGCTCGACAAAGTGTTTTGAACCCCGTGAATGGAGTAAGATTTGACAAAAAAGATCATTTTGTCTTGGAAGACTTTATTCGATGTAGACTTTATCACACTATGGCACAAACTATGTGTAAAAATTGTAAGTGTTTTATAGATTTTCATACAAAATAATTATTTGCCCATATACACACATATATATATATACCTTTTTTTTATTCAATATAATGCATAATAAACTGTTTACTTTTTAGTTTTAAAACAGAATAATTGTAATATTAAAAATTTTCAAAAATTTCTTAGCAATTTTTTAAAATGTTAGAACTTTCAAAAAATGTACCCATATTTGAAGAGTGATTCATATATGATACGGCTCAATTTCCTTATCAAAAGACTTCAAAAATTCAAAATTTTTGCATATAATATATTTCCATATTGATTATTATGATATCTTAAACTGAAAATTATAATATAAAATTTTTTTTTAACAATTGTCCTAAATGGCATATAATGCTTCATTGCAAACAGTCAAAAACGGGTTAAAATGCTACTAATAAGATAGCTTATAGTGATTGGCTATTTTAAAAGAAATCAAGGTTTTTCAAACGAATCCTGAAATGATCTTTTGAAGGCCAATCACATGGCCATTAAATCCGATAATCAGTTCTTTGAAAAAGCTATGCGCATAGGAGATTGATTATAAACTATAATATTTATTTATCTTTAAAAAAGATGCACATTTTTTCGATATATGTGATGCCACCGCTTCTAAAATTTTTTAAGCAAAAAAGTATCAAATATTCACTGTGTCTCAAAGATAAAATGCATTTTTCAAGGTCATATGGAAGATGCATGAGTGAATAACTTGCAGAAGTCTGTTCTTCCATTGTTCCACTAATGAAATTTAGTAAATTTCTAAATTTACTTTTTTTAATCCCTTTGTAAATTGTTTTTTGTAGAAGTGTTCTTTCTTTGACATGTGCGTGGATGATTAGCATCATCATTTAACTGTTACGATTTCGTCTCCAAAAAGAGAGTATTACTGTTGAAATTGTAAAGAATTGCAAAATATAATTACCATTGAAGGCTGCCTATATTGGAATATTAACTAAAGGCGAGCGAACGAATAGCGCAAACTAAATTCAGAAGTTTGCTTGCAGAATTTTCTTTCCTTGAGTGAATAAACCGCTTCGTTTATTTAGTATTAAAAAAGTTCTAGAATAAGCGATCTCATTTTGTTAGAAGCATGGAAATGCAAACATTTGGATAGTTTTGGCGCAATACACGTTAATTGATTACATTATATGCGAACATTTTTTGCTTCTATGCGTCTTTGACGTGGGCGGAAGTATTTCCGCAAGTTCTTGTACGAATTCTGAAAATTTTTGTTCATTTTGTTCAAAAAGAGTACAGTTATGATCTTGCCTATGTTGTAAAACATCTCAATGTGAGTGAAGGATTTGTATCTGGCATATGAGGGATCGATTATCATGATGATGTAATACACACTATTAGGCAAAAAGTTTGTGCAACTGATGAATGTGAATAAGGCTATGATCTTTGTTGACTTTTTAATTTGTTGCTTTTGTTCTTGCGTTATGTTCGAAGACTTTTTGTACTTTTTTGTCAAATAGATCAACTTTATGCAGCAAATCAGGCTAATAGTCATGATGGAGAGTAAAAAGCCAAGACGAAACTTGTAGTAGAAGAGAGAACGAATGGAAAACTTGAGGTCTATCAGGGTCCAATCACTCTCGTAGAGTACAGGAATGAAATATAAGACGGTTGAGAAGATTGTTATGACAAACATCCAAACGTAAACATTTTTGGCACTAAGCAATCTGGAGTGAAACTTCTTCGTTTTGATCATCTTCAGTTGGAGGCAGGAAAGAAGCGCGTTTAAGCACAAGTCCACGCCCGAAGAAAGCAATTGGATGAAAAAGTTGAGCTGGAAGAGCGGTTGGCACGGCTGCGTTTCGA
The DNA here is from genome assembly GCA_030549495.1 of Nectonema munidae. NCBI lineage: Eukaryota > Metazoa > Nematomorpha > Nectonematoida > Nectonematidae > Nectonema > Nectonema munidae. The sequence goes on along the minus strand of JAUIRK010000036.1, from coordinate 6,154 downwards.
TCGCGTAATTCGCCAGAAAGAAGATCAGCGTTCGAAACAGGCAGAAGAAGAGGGAGTAGAGGATGAGGATGTTGAAGGGGATGAAGACGTCCATGTTGTTCAGGAAGCATGGCAGGAAGAGAAGCAGAAGAAGGAAATTTGTCGTGACAAAGATGAGTAGAATGTAGTAGGTGATTGTATACATCTTTTATTCGGATTCACTGAAATTCGCTCCGAAGTGTGCTCATTCGTAACAGTTTTCTAAAACACGACGCATAAAAATATCCTCTTCAGGCATTGATATTCGAAGATTAATCAATTGTTTTAATGTTTGATTTAATTTCCATGAAGCTTAAACGATTTTTATATTAGCGGTCACTAGTTCAATTATGAGGATTTGCTACACGCTATCACTCGTAACATTAAAAAAAAAACACAACAAAAAAATTTATTTATATAAAAAAATTTTCACACTTTAATCAGCGATTTTCGAAGATTAATCGATTTCATTTCCCCTTTCTTTGAACCTTTGAAGACAATTCGTCTACTTATTTTAAATTGATTTTTTTTATATTTAAAAGAACAACCATTTTTATTTCTTTTGGTCTATTGCACCCCAAATTTTTTTTAGCTATATACTCTTATATTTTTTGTTTATATTCTGTTTTTGCAAAGATAATTGCATATAACCATGCAAAACAATGAACCTCTCCAAGATTTGCAGGAAATATGGTTGTGCCATTTTTCAAGCTCTCTAATTCACAACAGGCTATTGCATATAAAATCTCTCAATTTTATAACTTAAAATTGAGTTTTTTTACTATTGGGTTTTCCACGATCAAATGTTTTAAAATTTTATGCATAATTTACTTTTATCAAATTAGGATGTTTCGTGTTCCATTAAAAATTGTTACTCGTGTATAATAAACGAATTGATTAGTGGAAATTATTTACAATGTGTAATATATGTAATTTCAATATTTAGTATACCCGTTGTTAAGTTCTCAATACTTTATTTTGACTTTATGACTGTTCCATTTTTGTGCATAATTTTAATATACCTGCCATATAGCGAGCATTTCTGATTTTTTGTGCCGTAGTTAATCCACTGTTAAATCTTATAGTTTTTATTTTTTTTCTCATACTATTTTTTTATTGTATTATTAATTTAAAAGACAAATATAATTAATTAATCTTCTTCTTCTTCTCCTTCTTCTTCTATACTCTTTGATTTCTAATTTTTAGCTATAATTTTTAAGTTCAAATTTTTACCTATAACTACGCGACTCGAGTGAACGCTAAAATCTAGAAAAAAGATTGTATTTATACAAATATTTAAAATTTCGTGAAAAAATTGTCTTGAATGTTGACTAATAGAAAGATTGTTTATCCGTGGGATCCAAGAGAGACCGTTGTAAAGTAAATTCTTTATTTAACATCCCAAAAGCACATGAACATTATTTAATACACATGAACAAGATGCAATGAACCTGAAGTGATAAAACATATGGAGAGATGAAATGTGAATTGAAAACTCTTAACAGCATGCAACTATGCTGCAACTCAAAAATGTTCATCAACCTTTTTCTTCAATGTAAGCCAGAAAGCTTCTATTCTGATATGGAGCAAGCAAAAACAGTTTGTTCTTCTTTTGTTGCAAATATGATATGATAGGACGGCTTAATTACTTTCTTTTGTGATTGAAACGTTAGTTGCGAGAACTTTTTTGCAAAAATTACTTTTTTTTTTAAAAGAGTTTACCTTTAATGGCACTATTAAAGCAAAGAAATCCGAGCTTCCAATAGATTTTTGTCCAGCTAAAAAAGAAGGATTTGCTAATTTTTTATTTGAATTTCAAGGTGAATGCAAAATAAAAATTTGCATCATAAAATAAATAGGTAAGTTTAATCTTTTCACTTTCTTTTTCCCGTTCTTTTAAGTGTCATCCCAGAGTATATAATTTGTCCTAATTTCAACTTCCATATGTGGAAAATATTTGATTGGCAGGTTGTAAAGAAATATGAGCAATTTTTTAAGTAAAAAAGGTTAGAAATGTGAAAAAAGAGAAACTCTATGAGTGCAAACTGTAGAAATTCATGAGTATATGCAATTTATTGGAAGAATTTATATCAAAATGAAAAAGTGGTGTCTTAAGCTATGCGCCAGTCTTTTGAAATGTTTCCGCAAAGTTAGTATCGCAAACTTTTCTTGACGTTACCAAAAGTGATAAAAGTCACAACGCAACTCTGAAGAGGAGAACACAAAATTTATCCTGCGTGAATAATCCACCCAAAGATGATTTTTCATGTAATGCTCGAGAAATGTGAACCTAACTATTTGCCTGTATGTATTACAGATTACTTTAGTCAAAATTTCTCAGGCCCAAATTAAATGTTTCAAGGAACGCTACACAAAAATATTATTTTCGCACTTTTTTCATCGCAATGTTTTTCAAATGGAAGGGAAATGGAATTAGATTGAAGGCACAAAAAGGATTCCAAGTAATTAAAAAAAAAGAGAAAAAAAAGCAATATAAAAATTTGCTTAAATTTTACTTTCCTGAAAATATAGGATATTTAAAAATATTAACTACAATGACAGAAATACATATTTTTAAATACTAGTTTGAAAACCTTCCATATCATTCCTACAATATTAAGAGGGGTATATAAACTCAATGCCTTGTTTTAGATCCGCAACCTCCTTTCTTCATAGTTCGATAAAAGAGGCATAAATAAGTGTTTCTTCTCGATGAAAACACCCCAAATTAGGTTTATGATACCTCATTAGAAATTTTTGATTAAAAAAAATCCAAACTTCTCGCGAAACACTTATCGAGTTTTTGCGAATCATCAGTAGGGAAAAGTTGTTTTAAATTTTTGACTAGCACCACATGGCTTTATCGAATGAAGAATATCTTCGAAAAAAGAAGTAGCACTAAAGATATTCAAGGGGCCATCAAAAGATATGAAAGATAAAAAAAATGTTATAAAAAAAGAAATTTTATTTTTCATACTAAATAGTTAAAAACATTGAATTAACGTGCATGTAAAAGTAATCTTAATTTTGGATAATGATAGATTAATTTTATTTTTTTCAATTTAAAATAATGCAATAAAAAGTTAAAAAAAGATTTTTTTCATTCTATATACTCTAAAAGACTTAAATAGATTCCATTTTATTTTTAAATTAAAAGATCAAGATTAGGAAAGATTTGGCAATATTTTGATTTATTTCGAGGAAAAAAACCTTTTAATAATGAAAGTTTATCAACAAACTTAATAAGTATGCAAACTCTAAATAGATATATTTATAAATAATAAGTTCATGAAATCAAAGACGAAAGTTCACTAAAAAGATGCAATTTTTATAAAAAGGTTTTCCATATTTTTACTTTCAACCAATCAAATTGAGCAAAAAGCGAGGCATTTATTTGCAACATTTTTTGAAAGAATTTTGACCATTCAAAGGAACAATTAACAATTTTCAATTTTCGCTACAATTAAAATATTTTCAACGATTCCCATATGTGTTATATTTAATTTATACGCGTATTTTCTACCGCTTCTCCTCAACTCTTAATTCTCTGTTCACTATAACGCACATTTATTTTATAAAACTATGACTTCTTACTTCAAGAATGGAGTTTGTCTATGAGCTCATTTAAGCGTCTATTTTAGAACACATTTTTATAGCATCATATAGCCTACACAACACTTGTGACAAAAACTCTTACACTTGTAGACATCTCCTTTACTGTCTTTTTCCGTTTTTATAAACGTTTGGGAAGTAAATTTTTTTCACGTATATTCACTGTATACCTCTAAAGAAAGAAGACATTTATTTGAAAGAGACTAATTTATGAATATTAAAATCACAAAATTAGTTGAGATAGTAAATGTTTGGGTATCACAAGACAACAGAAACTGCTGAGTGTTATTCAAGAGATAAAGAGCTTTTATGAAAGGGAATCCTTCAGATTTGGGGAATGCCAGAAATAAGTGTTAAAAGAAAAATTGAAAAAATCTTTCAAAATTGAGAAAAAGGCTTCCATCCTTTTCACAATAAAAACAAATTGTGATAGAACATACACATTTGACGTACTCAAATATCAAAGTTGAAACAAAAACTTTTTTGAATTCGAAAAGTTTCAGAGAAAAAGGCATGTTACCAAAAATTTATTCCAACAAATTTTTTTTAGCTAATTCACTTTGTTCATCTAAAAATAAAATGTTCTTATTCTTCATGTAATCTTTATCTATTATTTTTTTGTATAATTTTTAAAGAAAGTATAAAAATATGTGTAATATTAAAGAAGATGTGTTTAGACCTCTGCAAGAAAGGAATCAGTAGGTCAAAGTTCGTCAAAATTGGCCGAAGTTCAAAAAGAAAAAAATGGCGCCAAGAGCTTTGAAAGGAATTGAAATAGATTTCACTTATAAGGAAGAAAAAAAATTTTAAACCACTTTCCAAAGTTTTAGCTCGATCGCTACAAATCGTAGAACAACATCCTCAAATCAATCCATAAATAGCGTAAGAAGGGTGGTTGCGTGTGGTGTGGAATCTGGCGTTTTTCTGCGTCAAATCTTCATCAAAGAAAGTGTTGCTGAGAAGTCATGAACAAAAGTTATCAGAGGTAGTAGTAGATGGGTGGAAACCAGTAAGAACGTTTATTTAACTGAAATTAATATATTGAATTTATTTCAATAAAAGTTATACTGTTTTCCAATGATTTAAAGCCATAATTTGATAAATAGTTGACAAAAATTGATGAAACTCAAGTTACATGTGTAGGTAGCTGCTCACCAGGTATTACTGGGGGATCAGTGCGCTTTGCGTAAACCACTCTAAAAATAAGGAAAAAATGTTTTTCATTCGACTTACTATAGGATAAAAAATTGGAAAATGGCTCAGCTAAATATTGTATCTATATATATGAATACACAGATAAAAATTCGAAGCGTAATTATTTCATTGTGTTCAACTTTTAAAATCCAAAGATTTTCTATGTTAATGCTATGCAGCACGTAGCATCCATGTTTGTGATTAAGACTCACAATTCTAAAAAAAAAATAAGTAAGACGTAAAAATGATAAAATAAATATATCCATTTCTCTCTAATGTGATTGAAGAAGGAAAAAGTAATAATAATAATGAAAATAATAATAATAATAATAATAATGAATTAAACATGAGCAGAAGCCGTGCACCAAACTTCGATTCGATTGCGTGTCTTCTTTTCAAGGCGCTCCTCACGTTTGAACCGTTCCAGCTCTACTACACACGGGGTGAGAAGGCAGGAGCTGAGACAAGATCTTTCTGCAATTATCTCTCCTGCTTATTCACCACTCATTATAAATAATTGAAGAGGGGTGTGGATGCAGTGCATATATTTTTCCTTGATTCAGAATAAATTGACAGTAAACACTTCTTTCTTTCTAAACAACACACAAGCACTTTGCACGCAATAACACACACACACGGATTTTTTTAGAATTGTTTTTCTGGTAGTGATCTCGGTGCTCGTGAGAGAACTTCAAATGGAGGCGTTGTAAACGCTTCTAGAACATTTTGCCACGAAAGAGTGCTTGTCGAAAGGCAACTTGTCGTATGCACGATTTGCTGAAAGACAAGCGTCAATTTAAAACAACCAAAAAAGTTAGTATTAATAACTTCAAAAATAGTTATAACTAAAAATTGTAAATTTTTTATGAGCGCCAATAAGACAACTCCATTTTTGCCGAATAAACCATCCTCCATTGTGAACACTTTTGAAATTTCTTAAAACTCTTCTCCATGGTTATTCGCCATTTAGAACAACTTCCCTACAGGAGAATTAAACTTCTAAGTCTGCTAAAAAAATCCCATGTATATTGACGATAAGTCTTCAATTATACATCAACTATCTAACGCATTCACTAAACAACTGGAAAAAATATCCAGTAAAATTTTTCTTGAAAAGTATTTTACTTTGAAGTCCTTTAGTATATTCGGTTAAAAATAATTTGTTATTTTTGCATATTATAGTAAAGATTACTATAACTCTAGAAATATTAGATACTTCTAGTAACGGTTGATACTTATATTTATGAGCAATTATAATTAACTAACTTACTTTTTATCTCTTTAGTCGGAGTTGGATTTTTTTAATAACTTGGAATCGGATTCTGAGAGG